>OZ020615.1:13222974-13477795 GCA_963971575.1 Liopterus haemorrhoidalis
AGCTTGTAGTCCTGATAGTTTGTGTTTTAGGTGGTATGAAAGCCTGCTATAGAAGGGAAATCGGGTCCATTCCCGCCTGCAGATCTTCTGCCACCTCTTTGATCTGCAGGATGCAGAAAGCAGTGCTGCTCGGGTCCCTACGCATTGTGCGGACACTGGATCTAGCGTAATTTCCGCGCCTGCATATCGCCAGGTTTTGGGATGCAGTCGTGTGTATTTAGCTCCACTAGTCTCTAGTATGACGTGGCTCAAAAGGTTGCTGAAGTGTGCGATTAGTGGCCGCTTGTCAAGACCTGACAAACCCAAAATAATAATAATAACTTTATTTAACTAGACATACGTCTAATAATACAAAAAGAAAGAAAGAAGATGCATGAAAGAATGTTAAATGTTTTTGAATTAAAAGCCCTACAGATAAAAATTTATGCTACACCAATGGCCCGATTTTGATAGCCGTGACTAAAATCTTTTTCGGAACCTTCAAATATGACCTTGACTAGACTTCTTTAGATAATCAAAGTATACCTATACGTCTGTCTGCGGAACATTCTATCAGCTGTTAAGCAGACGTTATATTGTTATAGTCCGTTCAAAGGTGAGTATGCAGTAGAGGAGATATGGAGTAGTTCTTTTTCATATTCTCTAATGGGTTGACACAATGATACTATCCTTTTCTTGCTTATCAACGTTGCCAGCTCTAAAATGTGCTGATCTGTGAAGACGCAGTATTCTACAAATGGTCATTTGTTTTTGTTGAGTGTTATTTTGAGTTTTATAAGAGTTGATTTTTGTAAATCATACGAGTTTTTCATATTATTATAATTGACACATTTGACACTTTTACAACATTTGGCAACAGCGCTCCCATTTGCCGTAAGAGCAATACTGCATTCTCACCTTTGAACGGACTATAGCTATTAATGTCATCTCTGAATTTTCAAAGATCACTAGGCCCTCTTTTACAGTTTTCCTTTCCAGATCCTTTCTACCATTCTATCCTCCTTTATTCTCATCACGTTTCATACCCACTGTTTATTTTTTGCTAGTTCTTCTGTCACCTAATTTATCTGAATGTCAGAATTAACATTACTTAGAATGACAATTTTTCTTCTTTGTGAATTTTTTAAAATAAAATAATGCATCCTTCTGTAATTCAACAGAAAACTTATTAAAACTTAAATCTAAAAATAAAAATAAAATTTATAACTTCAAAAAGATCAGCAAACAAAAATAAAAGTCACAACAATATTATATTCTTTTGTAAATCCTACGAACAAATGAAACACACTTTCAAGTTAGTGGAAAACTCGAAAATCCGCGAAAATCTCTTTACATTTGAATAATACAACGCACGTTTAAGAAGTAATTATTTAAGGAAAATTGCCTCAGAGTTCAGATGTTTTGTATAAAAGTGGTTGTAAAACTGTTCTACAACAAATTTTAAACTAATAAAGTTGAGATCAGATACAGGGTGACTGTAATACCTTGTTATTATTATATTTCTGATGCAGTTATAGTAAGTACTGTAAGTACTAATATATATTGGACCGAATTACCATATACGCCCATTTTACATTGCAAAATATGTCTATAAAAATGTGTTATGATTAGTGAACGGACATAATTAGCCTTTTTAAGAAATATGTTAAAAACATGTATATCAAGCGCCAAATATATTCTAATATGTTTAATTAATCATAATGCGTAATACGTTTCCTTAAATTTGTGATGCCTATTGTGTGCCTATTGTCAAACTTATATTTAAAAAAAAATAACACTTCACTCAATAAGTCTCCAGTCTGACAAATACCAGGTCTACAAGTATGAAATGCGGATTTTTTTCAAACTTGCCGCGCAAACAGAGTGTATAGTTCAAAGTTTCAACACATATGGCGTTTTGTTAAGTTATCATTAAGTGTCAAACACGTATAGGTTAAAATTTGAAAAGTGATCATATAGTTTTGTTTTACTGTGTTAAAAATGTCAAATTTTGTGCCAAATAAAGAGCACTCGCGGACAGTACTACTGTTTTGTTTTCATTTGAAAAAAACTGCCGCTGAATCATACCGACTGCTTCGAGAAGCTTACGGTGAATATGCTCCATCGCAAGATACGTGTGAACGATGGTTTCGGCGTTTCATAAGTGGTGACTTTGATCTTACAGACAAAGAACATGGAAAACCTTCAAAAAAATATGAAGATACAAAATTGGAAACATTGCTACAGGAAGACGATAGTCAATCACAAAAACAACTAGCAGAGCAGTTAGGCGTTAGTCAACAAGCTGTTTCCAATCGCCTACGAGAGATGGGTAAGATCCAGAAAGTCGGCAGATGGGTTCCACATGCATTGAATGAGAGGCAGATGGAAAAAGGCAAAAACACTTGTGAAATTTCGTTTGCACGATACAAAAGAAAGTCTTTTTTGCATCGTATCATTACTGACGATGAAAAATGAATTTATTTTGAAAATACCAAACGCAAAAAATCATGGGTGAACCCAGGCTCACCATCCACATCAACTGCATGACCGAATCGCTTTGGCAAAAAGACAATGCTCTGTACTTGGTGGGACCAAAAGGGTGTGGTCTATTATGAATTGTTAAAACCTCGTGAAACAGTTAATACCCAACGCTACCAACAACAACTGATCGAATTGAACCATTCGCTTCTCATAAAACGACCAGAATACGAAAGAAGACAGAACAAGGTAATCTTTCTTCACAATAACGCTCCATCACATAAGGCAAAAGTAGTTTGCAACACATTGGAGGCACTCAAGTGGGAAGTGCTACCCCATGCCGCTTACTCACCAGACTTGGCCCTTTCAGATTACCACTTGTTCGCATCAATGGGTCACGCACTTGCCGAGCAGCACTTTTGTTCATATGAAAATGTGAAAGAATGGCTAGATGAATGGTTTGCGGGGAAAGGGGAAGAGTTCTACTGGCGAGGTATTCACAAATTGCCTGAAAGATGAGAAAAATGTATAACTTCAAATGGAGCATACTTTGAATAAATAAACTTTTACTGTTCTTTTGAGTTTAATGTGTTTTATTTAAAAAAAAAAATCCGCATTTCATACTTGTAGACCTGGTATATGGCAACACTGTTGACAGACCCATATGACTTCTGGTACCAACCTTCAAACGATACTTGGGAAAATTTCATAATATTCTGACAATTAGTTTAGAGGTTATAGTGCTTTTAGTGACTCCAGTTTTGTAATATTCAAAAGAATGGATAAAAAAGAATTTCGTGTGTTGATTAAACTTTGTTTTTTAATGGAAAAAAATACTGTTGGAGCCAAACTGTGGCTTGATAAGCGTTATAGAGACTCTGCACCAAGCAAATCAAGTATTACTGATTGGTATGCTGAATTTAAATGCGGTCGTACAAATACCGATGATGCTGAACGCTCTGGTCGCCCAAAATCAGCAGTTGTTCCGGAAAACATAAAGTCCACAAAATAGTTTTGAAAGACCGTAAAGTGAAGTTGCGCGAGATAGCTGACACCTTAAACATATCAGAAGGTAGTGTGTATACAATTTTACACGAAAATTTGAGCATGCGTAAATTGCTTTCGAAGTGGGTGCCGCGTTCACTTACACCGGACCAAAAACAACAACGCATCGACAATTCAGAGCGCGGTTTAGAGCTGTTCAAGCGAGATAAAAAGAATTTCTTGCGTCGGTATGTGATAGTGGATGAAACATGGATCCACTACTACACACCTGAATCAAAGAGATAGTCAGCTGAGTGGACAACTTTCGGTGAAAGTAGTCAAAGTCGTCAAAGCGACCAAAAACTCAAAAGTCAGCTGGAAACGTTATGGCATCCATATATTGGGACGCGCATGATATTTTGTTTATCGACTATCTTCAGAAAGGTAAAACTATCAATAGCGAACACTACATGGCATTATTGGATCGATTGAGAGTAGTAATCAAGAAAAAACGGCTTCACGTGCAAAAGAAAACAGTGCTCTTTCACCAAGACAACGATCAGTGTCACAAGTGAAAACGATGGTTAAATTGAATGAATTTAATTCTTCGAATTGCTTCCTGACTCACCGTACTCTCCAGATCTGGCCCCCAGCGACTACTGGCTTTTTGCAGACCTCAAAAAGATGCTCCAGGGAAAGAAATTTGACTCAAATAAAGAAGTGATTGCCGAAACCGAGGCCTATTTTGAGGGCAAGGACAAATCGTTCTACAAAGAAGGCATCGAAAAGGAGGCACGTTGGAATGAATGTATCACTCTTGAAGGAGAGTATGTTGATGAATAAAGTCGAATTTCTAAAAAAAAATGTTTTCCTTAGTTAGACAGGAAACTTATTGAGCGATGTGGTACTCATATGAAAATGTATTAACTCAAGTTAAGAGCATAAGTACGACCATTCTCTCGTACTGTTCTCTTTTTAAATTGCTTAAATTTGTTTCTAAAAATAATTATAAATTGTCATTGGGTATTTATTAGAGATTGGGGTATTAGTGAACCAGATCACTGTACCAAATTAGTACACTGACCAAAATTACCCGGCTCACCAAATTTAAATGAATCGGCTTACGGCTCACTGCATAGTTTTAGGTATTCGCTTGGACGTTTGCGGAATTGTGAGGTGTGACCGAAATGAGACGGATCGGTGTTCATGTCGAGCTTCAGAGGGTTCGGTTTGTGATGCATTATGCACATAGCAGTTCATATATCTACTTAAGTTTCATATGGAACACCTTTTGCATTTTTAGTTTGTCCATAAAATTTACACTTACACTGCAAATCTTAGGGAGTAATAGTACTCCTTTTAAATGAGTACTTTTTATATGACTCATTTAAAGTGCGTACTTGTACTCACTTTGAAGAAGGAGATAAGTGTACGCACTTGAAGTGAGTACTAGTACTTGTTATAAATGAGTACTTCAAAATACTCACGTAAAACGAGTACAAGTACTCACTTCTAAAGCGGAACTGAAACTACGCGTTATATGTGAGTACTAATACTCATTTTAAATGCGTACTTTTAATACGTGTTATATGTGAGTAACCTAACCTAACATATTAAATTTCCTGTCATACAAGCTCTTTAAAACTAAACAACCAAATAATAGTACAATATTAACGTTTATTAGACAATTAAAAATTTTAAAAAAAGTGCCAAAGTACTTCTGATTAATAAGTGAATTTAAAGCATTGAGAGGCTGCTGAAGCCAGAATTTTTTTTTGCATAGTTTAGTTTAAGAAGGTTCGGAAGCCTCAAAGTTAGTTATACAAATATGCAGTTTTAATTTAAATGCGATATAATAATAGCACATGTGATGATTGCATTATTTTAGGAATAAATGCGCTCAGATTAATTCAGGTACCTTCTAGATATGTTTAAAGATTTAACATTGATTCTATTATACGACATAATTACCGAGACAATTACATTATATTTTAGATACTAAAATAATACGTTTCAAAATGTAACTAAGGAGAAAATCATAATTTTTCTCTTCTATTATTCGTAGAAATTGTTTAGAATAACTTATTGAATTTTAGATGATAACTAAGTTCATACTTATACTTAATCATTATGATTATTTTAGTTGTAATATCTGAAAGGTTTGAAAATTTTTTAAATAAATATATTCAAGAAATAATAATAATCGCATTTTATTATTTACAGAAAAATATGAAGTTTCATAAATTCTGGAAAAGGATTGCATTGAAAATTGGCAAAAAAGTGTATAAATTATTGATTATAATAATTTAAAAACTATTTTTCTGATGTTCAATCAACATTTTTACTTTTCCTGAATTTTAAAGCTTTATTGTGACGTCACTCAAGAAAAGAGTTTTATACCTATGTACGCACTATAAGTGCGTATTACTACCCTCTCTTCCTTTCCACTACCCATTTAAAACGCGTACTAGTACTCACTTTATGTGAGTACTAGTACTCATTTAAAGTGCGTACAAAAGTACTCACTTGTACGTGAGTAAAAACGAGGACAAGCAATGTACGCACTTTAAATGAGTACTAGTACTCACTTGAGATTTGCAGTGTAGCCTTAAAAAATTTAATCGATATCCGATTTTGTAAAAACAACCGTTTAAAATCATATTGTATTAGGCGCAATAATTTTTAAATAATCTTTATTATTCTGTCCTTTCATTTTTATCACGTATCTTATACACTATAATCATCTGTATTTTTTATCGGGGATTAATTATCTATTAATTGTTATCGTGTGTTCTTGCTTTTCTTGCCTATTTAATATTTTTGGAATCACTGTTTTCTAACGAATCAGAGAAAAGAGCCGGTCGTCTTTGTCTTGTTTGAGTCATTCCAGGTCAGATGAACAGTTGAACACGGTATAAGGGGGAATCGGGAACAGTTGACAGGGTGAAACAGAGATATGACAGTTGAGTAATGATATTAGTTTTAAACAGAATTTAATGGAAATGTTATATTTGTGACTGTTCAGAAACAACTCTCAGATGCCCCAGATTTAATTAAATATTTTAACTGTTTATTAAGATATTATTTATTTTATTCATTTGATTTATTTAAATCTTCTTTAGGCACGGAATTAATTATTTAATTTAATAAGATTAAACGGAGCTTTTGTCTTACGAAATTATAAACCTAACGATGAATAGAAGGCTTTAAAATGCTATTATCTTTAGATCAACATCTCAAACATATGCCTTCGAAACCTGAACGCTCCCAAAAAACAATCAAAATAATGTGAATTTCAATACAGTACTATACCATTCACGTTGTTTTCTTATCAAGTAAGCCAAGTTAGGGTGGCAGTTATGTTGGTAACGAGTAAAAATAACTAGACATGTAAATTTATTTTATTCTAAATTATCATTCATGTGAAAATTTATAAGAAAGTAGCTTATATGCCCGTTGTCTCCCAAAGCTTCATTTCTCCCTTTGCGTCTCTACGTCCCGTGTGTATCTCACATTGTTTGTACTCCGTGAGCAATAAACTAAACAGTGAATCTCCGGCGCCCAGTGGCGGCGCTAGACCAATCACGGACGTCGGCGAAATTAGCTTTCATTTCTCAGTAAAAAAAAAAAAACAGATTATAAAAACAAACCTTGATTTGGTCTAGTCTTCTGGATTGACTTTTTAGCCACTAAACACTATATTTTATATAAAGTTATAAACACAACTCATAACTGTTATTATTAATTTTAAACACACATTTATTTTTAATATAAGTATTTACACTTATGCACAATATATAGAATAAGATTAATACTTAGAAAACGTTATTTTTTTAAAGTCGAAATAATAGAATCTAATGATAAAACCGACAAATATACAAATAAACATATTTTTATCCAGAAAAGCGAAATGAGAAATGTCATAATTAATATATAATAAAAAAAAACTTTCAAGAGCAAGGCCCTCGACAGTCGCCGACGCCTAACGCCGCCACTACCGGTGCCTTAATGTTTTTTTAGTTTGTTCGTAAAAGTTGTGGAGATTTTAGCCATAAAAATTGATGTAGAGTGTGAATTTTCACACATTTCAGGGTTTTGCAGGTATTTAATAAGTGTAAGAAGCCAACAGAATACTAGATGTCTAGGACAGTATTTGTTCTATAATCACATCAAAATCAACAGTTTTTTGATAATCACTTTTCTTCGTTATTTGACAAAATTTACTTTGTATTCGTGTTCATTAGATTAATAACAAATATATTGATAAATGGCTTAATTTTTTTCAATTTCAGAAACGTATTTCTCACTATTAACAATGTGTTATTTGTTTATAAGTATTTTATTACTACAAATGATTTATTCCTCTTTAATACTTAAAAAATAAATAATTCAAAAAATAGGTTAATTCACAGCGTATAATGGTATAATAAAATAAATGAACACTCCCGAATTCATAACTGAACTGAAGTGTAAAGTGTAGTGTGATGTGGTGTGTAACTCGGTCCGTAACTATTTAAAAAAAATATATTTTTTAAAATATTTTTAATTTAAAAAAAATGCACGCACTAGGCTATAAATACAAAAAACATTATTTGCCATAATTTAGCCATGAATTAAAAAAATAATCAATGTTGTCAAAAACACAAAAGCTGCCATATTTTTCAAAAACACAATCTGATCAAAAATTCCTCTCGTACGTTTTCAGCTCAGATCAATGTGCAATACCAACATTTTTCACCTTTTTCGTTAAACCCTTTTTGGTAAAAGGGTGCGGGACAAGAACTTTTGTACATTTTTGGCTAAATCCGTGTTAAAAAAAAAAGAATTTAAAAAAACTATCTATCGTTCCTTAATCTACATCTTAAGAGCTTTCTGTTGATACCACACAATAAATTTTTTAAAAATATATTTTTTTTATCGTTATTGACACAAAAAAATCGACATTTTTCGAAAAACTTATCTGATCAAAAATTCTTTTGAACTATTCCGATTCCCAACAATGTTCATTGCGGAGATTTTATCAGATTTTTGATCAATCTCTCTGGGGGACAAAAGTTTTTCGACACATTTTTGAAAAAAATCCTTTAAAAAATTCAAAAATAAAAATGCATTGTTTGTTGATCCACGTTTCATTTGGTATGCCACTCAAAATTTTAATAAAATATTTATTTTTTTATTAAATACGTTTGTAATTGTTTATATTTATCTCGGCATGTGTTGTTTTGAACTCTCAGTATTTTTCCTATATGTGGGTCAAAGAAATATAAGCATGCCAAATTTCAACATTCTATGTTAAGTCGTTTGGCTACAATTTCTATCGTACAGACCGAAAGAAACATGACGTTATAAGGGATTTTTGGTGGCCATACCTACAAAACCCTAAAGAAGCTTCAGCCTGCGTAAAACTTTTCTGTACACGTTGGTGCAAATCAGACTTTCGTAGGATAAAGAGTTCTCTAATCAGAAGAGCTTTTTGTAGAGAACTGTTTAGTCTACAATTTTACAATAACCAAAATTGTAGTCTGACCAATTGGAAGTGAGATATCAGTGAAAAACCAATTTTCGTGGCCTTCATCTTGAAAAACTTTCGAAAGGAAAAATGATATCGATGAGAACTTTTTGCACGTTACGAGGGTTGCCTCTTATATTTCGGGATTACGCTAAACTGTGCTGCCATCTAGCAACTGACGCTTCTATTTTAAAGTTTGACATTTTTGATGGTATACGTACTCAGAACATTTTGACATACGAGCGCTGTTTGTATTGTTTACAGCAGCGGTTTCTAAACTTTGTTCAGTAACGACCCCCTTAGAAAAAAATACCATCTCTGACGCCCCCCCCCCCTCTTTAAGAAATTTATAAACAATTTGTAAATAATTTCTTTATTGAAATAATAATCACAAAAGTAGCAAAAATATGTAATGTAAATAGTTTCTCTAATTTCTAAATATTTATTTTTACAACATAAATCACCAAAATCATATAAAAATAAATTATATTAATATTAAATATGTAATACAAATTAAAAATGTAATAAAAATCAATTTTAATGTATGAGCTTGTTTCTTCGCACATAATTCGTTAAATCACAGTTTATATGAAGAAAGAGCCACTCTTATTTCGTCTTCCACTATTAACCGTGCGCGATATTTTGTTTTAATAACAGCTAATGTGGAAAATCCTGCGACCCGCGACCCCCTGGTGATTCTTGTACGACTCCCCCCCCCCCCCAGGGGTTCGCGTCCCCTACTTTGGAAACCGCTGGTATACAGTAACTTGAAAAAATTCATCTTGGCTAAAAAAGGAATTAAATCGTAAACTTTTTCGAGGGATTATTTTCTACAACTTCGTGGATTTGAGTTTTTAAATTATACACTTATATGTAGTAATTATAGTTGAAGGTAATGGGATTCGGACCAGTCAGAAAATAAAAACAAATTTATTAACTTCGCTAACGTTTCGATTTAATTTAAATCTTCATCAGAGCTTAGTTAATAGTCACGATATAAAATAACAATTTTAAAATTAATAGAGAATACATCATATTGTCCGGTTATTGAACTCAGAACTCATCTCTGAGTTCAATAACCGGACAATATGATGTATTCTCTATTAATTTTAAAATTGTTATTTTATATCGTGACTATTAACTAAGCTCTGATGAAGATTTAAATTAAATCGAAACGTTAGCGAAGTTAATAAATTTGTTTTTATTTGCTGACTGGTCCGAATCCCATTACCTTCAACTATAATTACTAACTTACGGACGTAACTCATCTAATCAAGACTTATATGTAGTATATAGTTCCATAGCTTGTCAATTTCCTCCCGACTCCCTGCATAAGTGTTGTATCCAGACATTTTGACCAATCTCGACTAGTTCTCCAAGAGCAACTCTTAAAGTTCTCTGCAGGAAATTCTATAAAATTATTTAAAATAACAAATATTCAAACGTAATTTAATTTTTAATTCCCCAATTAGGTATAGAAATAAAAAAAGGTCTTAACATCTTTGAACAAATAATACAACCAATGGCAAATAAAGTTGATTGTTTCTAACCTGTCTTTTATTTCAGTCCATTCTCTTTCTATTACATTTATTTAATTACCCCCTAACGTAATGGTGGCTTCAATCGACAGAACACTCAGATAATTCCGGTCGTAAGTCTGTGTCCCTTGAAATGTCCGGAGTTTTTTTCAGTTTTAAAATACGACTCTACTAACAGGCACTGGGATCCCAGACGGCTCTGAATAATGACCAGGTCTCTTCGAGAAGTTATCTTCATTTGTTGTCGATAGTTTTTGTTTCTTCAATTGTTTTGTTGCTTTTCTTAAGTGGAGGAAGTACTTAAATTATTAAGTATTTTAAATTGGATTCCTACAATTGAATTCACGGTTTAATCAAAGCTAAAAGCAACTTTGATAGTTTAAATTGTTGCTGAATTTATAGAATAAAGCTTTAAACAACACATTGAAGCAGATATAATGTTGGACATTTCTTTTAAGCTAGTTTTTAGGGTTTTGGAGGCCAGAAAACCTTTAATAAAGTCACTCATGTGTCTTTCAGCCTGTACAACTCTTTAAGGAAAGGCTAGCTCAGTGGTTCCCAAGCTTTTTCGGTTCCGGGCGCCCTTAAGGTATTAAAATTTTCCCGCAGCGCCCCAAGTCAATACATAAAAAAAGTCTTCACTTCTAAACTACAAAGTGATGAAAAAAGGTCCTCATATCCTTAGTTCTAAACTACAAAGGGACTACCAAAAAAAAAAAAATATGTGAAGTGTGAATTTTCACGCATTGCAGGGTTTCGCAGATATATAATAAATGAAAACGGCATGCTGAGTGTGTAGGACAAATTTTGCTTTGTAGTAAATACGGCAAAATAAACAATACTTTAAAAATAATTTATCGTCTGTTAATCTAAGAGCTTTATAACAAATTTTATGTTAAAATATTTTTTTGTTAATTTTAATTCGAATACCTAATAGGGGAAACTTTTTAAGATCGCAGCGCCATATGCGGCAAAGCTGGAACACTCGAAAGTGACATTAAACTGTTACTCGTGTATTAGTTTACATGGTGAAAATGAACACGAGTTGTATTTTTCCTGTTTCCCGAGCTTTTTTTTAATATAAAGGTAATCTACGATTTACAAGATATGTAATTATATACTATTCTAAAGCAATTTCAAGGACATTTTTAGATTTTCATTGTATTTTTAATTCTTTTTGACTGTCTGGCAATATAATAACAACAAAAATATGTTAAATATATTAGTAAAAAATAATATCTCTGCCTGAAAAAGTAGAAGGGCCTTTTAACATATCAACTGATGATATAGGCACATTTTAGGTGGGATAAATGCTTTTTTTCAGTCTTTTCTTGGACGTAAAAAATCACTTTCCATAAAATGCAAGGAGCAAACATGCATGCATGGGCTTGGATTTTTGCCCATTTTTAGTTTTTGGATCCATAAAAACCTACGATCCACTTTCTCTCTACCTCCAAACATCGTTTCAATTGATATTTTTTTCGATTTAGGTAAATTATGGAATGTTTAAGAAGGATTCTTCCTTATTCACGATTTACATTGCGGCACACAACAAAATTGATTGTTTTTTTCCATGATTCACAAAAATAAGACACAAACAACAAAAAAAAAAACACGTATTTCTCCATTGAACAAAACAAAACAATGTCACTTTCGTATCTTCCGCAAATTGCCACCAGATGTCAGGGCGCTTAGGAAGTTTCCCCTATACCATTATTTAGGTTTCTAAATATGTGCAGTACTTTTTTTATATAGCAAGGTTCATTAAAATTTTGAAAATTCCGCCTATGGCTTCCATTGGTTGTTTTAGGTTATATGCTCCGCCCCTCTTTCGTATACATGACACATAGAATGAAAATATAATTCCAACAATTCCAATTGGTTATTAAATTTACGCTCTTAAAAATTAAATGCATTAGTTGCCAAAATGTAACTAGAATTTTGACAAAATAATTTAAACAAATGGGAATCAATTATATTATTACTATTATTATTATTAAAATAAAAATGAAAAAAAAAAAAACAAAAAATAAAATAGTCTCCTTTGCCCGGGAGCGAGCTCTAGTTTGCTGCGTAGAAATCGAGCAAGCTAATCATAGACCAGGATACGCCTTCTAGTATAGTGTGTTATAACTACAACTTTTGTACATCACAAAAAATGACACAAAAAATGCGTTATTTTCCGAAAACATAATCTGATCAAAAATTCCTGTTGTACTATTATGGTTCACACCAATGTACATTATTTAAAAAAAAATCAGATTTTTAGTCTAAACCATCTGGGCTACCGGGTGTGGGACAATATTTTTTCAGCACAATTTTGGCAAAAATTGCATCAAAATAATTTATTTTGCAAAAATAAAATTTTGATCATTAATCCAAGTACTAAGGGCTTTTTATTTGATACCCTACTCAGAATTTAAAAAAATATGTATTTTTTTTTTTCGATATACACATATTTGTTTATATTTTTCGGTGGATATGTATTTTATATGTTTTAGTATTTTTCCTATGTGCGGGTCAAAGAGTTGTATAAGCATGCCAAATTTCAACTCTCTAGGTTTAGCCGTTTGGCTACAATTTTTACCAAACAGACAGACAGACGAGAAAATGACGGTATATGGGTTTTTTGGTCATACCTACTAAGAAAATCCTAAAAAGAAAAAAGATCACAATAGAAAGTTCTGGGTTTTCGCGGTGTCCCACTTGCCTAACAGGGCGCCGCGGCGCACAGTTTGGGAAACGCTGCATTAGACTATATTTCTTAGAATGATTTATTTTATCAGTTCATTAGTAATAACCCTGTCTAGTTAACTCGCCGCTCGATTTGCTCCAGCGAGTAATGGTGAAGACTGGGCTAGTTTACTCGCTACTTGTTTGATATGGCTAGTAAAATCACTGTGAAAAATATAACTTGCTAGCAAAATCGAGTGTTTAGTATTCGCCTAAATGTCGAGACAAGTAGTTCGTACGGGAATTGTTTTGTTTGTAATTTTATTGCGGAGTTAGAAAAAAGATGAAAAACAAAGAGAAATTTAGAACAGTGTGAGAAAAATATGAAAATAAAAATGTTACTTTTTTTAAAATAATACTAATAATAAAAACAAATCAGCAACTGGAAAACAAAGCGAGTCAAACATAAACACATGATCTGTCACGGAACCTCCACGGAGGGAATAAGCGTGCTTTTCTGGCTTTGTGAAATTGACACTCACTGAGCTAGTTGCAATACGCACACGACTTTACTCACCGACGAGTATCTACAACTGGTCCAGTGTAACTGAATATTTAAGAAGCATCCACAGACATAAAATATAATGTAGAAAACTCAGAATAACATTATCCATTAGCAAGTTTAAAGAAAGTTAGGTTTAAGGACGTTGTACATTTTTACAAAATAAACCAAAACAAATTTTTATTCCATCTAGCGGTACACAAGCGAAGTGTTTCTTTTAAAAAGGTTTAATCTCATCTTTTAACAAGTAAGAAATCTCTTCCCTGCTGCAATTTGAATAACTTGCATCAGTCTCAAGTTTTTTATTTATTTATTTCATCACAACAATTCATCAGATCTTAATGCATTTATAACAAAGAAAATAAGAATTTACAGTGAAAAAGCAGCAAATGAAAATGGATTATGATAATGAAATGATATTTATTTAAATTAAAGAAAATATTTTACAAGATCTCGGGATTTTATAACTTTGTTTTCAGTGTTTTTAATAATATAATCTGCCATACCTACGGCAGATGAAAATGAATCGTAAAATTCTTGTCTTGGATACTTTTAAGCACGGAACTTAATAGTATCACTTACCACGTCGCTAAATAAGTCTCCGGTCTAACTTAGAAAAACAATTTTTTTTTTTTAGAAATTCGACCTTATTCATCAACATACTCTTCAAGAGTGATACATTCATTCCAACGCTCTTTTAACTTTTCGATGCCTTCTTTGTAGAACAAATTGTCTTTGCCCTCAAAATAGGCCTCGGTTTCGGCAATCACTTCTTCATTTGAGTCAAATTTCTTTCCCTGGAGTATCTTTTTGAGGTCTGCAAAAAGCCAGTAGTCGCTGGGGGCCAGATCTGGAGAGTACGGTGGGTGAGGAAGCAATTCGAAGCGAAATTCATTCAATTTAACCATCGTTTTCATCGACTTGTGATACGGGGCGTTGTCTTGCTGAAAGAGCACTGTTTTCTTTTGCATGTGAAGCTGTTTTTTCTTGATTACTACACTCAATCGATCCAATAATATGTAGTATTCGCTATTGATAATTTTACCTTTCTCAAGATAGTCGATAAACAAAATACCATGCGCGCCCCAAAATACAGATGCCATAACCTTGCCAGCTGACTTTTGAGTTTTTGGTTGCTTTGGATGACTTTCACCGACTGCTGCCCACTCAGCTGACGATCTTTTTGCTTCAAGTGTGTAGTAGTGAATATATGTTTCAACCATTGTCACATACCGACGCAAGAAATCCTTTTTATCTCGCTTGAACAGTTCCAAACAATGTTCTGAATCGTAGACGCGTTGTTGTTTTTGGTCCGGTGTAAGCGAACGCGGCACCCACTTCGAAAACAATTTACGCATGCTCAAATTTTCGTGTAAAATTGTAAACACACTACCTTCTGATATCTTTAAGGTGTCAGGTATCTCACGCAGCTTCACTTTACGGCCTTTCAAAACTGTTTTGTGGACTTTTATTATGTTTTCCGGAACAACTGCCGATTTTGGGCGACCAGAGCGTTCAGCATCATCGGTGTTTGTACGACCACGTTTAAATTCAGCATACCAATCAGAAATAGTTGATCTGGTGCAGAGTCTCTATAACGTTTATCAAGCCACTGTTTGGCTTCAACAGTATTTTTTCCCATCAAAAAACAAATTTTAATCAACACACGAAATTCTTTTTTATCCATTCTTTTGAAAATTACAAAACTGGTACTGGTGACAGAAATTTCTATTGATTTCTACTTTATCGATCGATATTTGACAGCTGTTTATGTTTGTTAATTAGGTTTGGAGTGTTTCATAGTTTTGAAAATAATTAAAATAGAAGGAAAATTTATATCTATGCTCATAGAAGACAGAAACATATGGATAGAAACAAAAAATATGATCATAGAAATTTTTAGGTTAAGACAAATGCGTCAATTATACATTAACGTAAGAGTTTGGAATCCACAAACTCTTAATTTTAATTTATAAGTAAAAGTATTAATTTAGAAGGTTGTGAACGATAACGTACTGTTACGTATAACAAATATTTACGTTAATTCTAAGTAAAAAAAAATCATTAATTTTAAATAGTTAAACATCCCATAATGTCGAAACCGAATCCTTTCTTATAACTAGGAATTGTGGTTGGTTTATTGGTTTTATTGGTTGGCTCATCCTTCCTCCTTTGGCATTTTCTTAACATGTCCAATCCATCACAGTAGTAAAAACGATTGAATACTTCGCATGTTATACAGTTTGTTCTGACTTTTCTTAGATGACATGTTAACGCTCTGAGGAAACAATAATTGTTAACGATAACACAAGGTTGCAAAGGTTGGCCGCTTTTAATAACATAAAGTAATTTTAATAGATAAGTAGTGATAACGCTAGAAAATAATATTAATTTTTTCATCACGCGTCAATTTATTTTTACCACATTTTAAAAATTGAGGTCTTATTATCCATGACTCATATTTACTTAGGGTAGAATGTAAATATTACAGTGGTTTTAAGCTTCATATAAATAAACAATGATTAAAATATGTTAACGCTTACAAATCAAAAGTGTTGAGTGATAAAAATCACATTCATGCGGTAACGTTAAAACAATCATGCATTCATGATAGTCGCAGGACACAAGAGAACGACTACACGGCGTGCTTTGCTCCCTGAATAGTGTTAATAGTAAGTAAATAATTAAGAATTTTCTTTATCATAAAAAAATCTCCATATTTCATCTTGTTTGATATTGAAGTAATAAAAAAAAGTTTATTGTTAATAAAATTGAGAGATAAACTTTACTGAAATTATTTATCTAAAAATATTATTCATGATATTTTCGTTTGAGAATTACAAAAAAAAAAAAAAACTAGATGTAATGGAGAAAGATTAAAACTTCTACCTAAATCACACCTTAAAATCAAAAGCGGCGGACATTTTATTTTTTTGCAGCTCTGTATAGGGTAAAGGTGGGATAGATGCCCCAGTTATAGAAAAACAATCGTGTTGCATTAATCTTAATTATTAAACTTTATCTGTTAATTTGCTATAATTCTTAGATAATCTTACTACACAATAACATAAGATTAAAACACTTATAATTATTCTAAATATATAAAATTAATTTTAAAATAGTACTGTAATTGGCCATATATCCCATATCGATGGGATTTTTGCCCTATATGGTGGTATTTATGCCTCACTAAAATAATACATTTGATTTTGACCAACAATTTTAATATTTTTTTAAAATAACAATTAAAAATTACAATTTAATCAAAATTACAATTTATTATTTTTTTTTACCGACTGCCAACATATATACGGAGTGGTCATACCGATTTTGACTATTATTTTTATTTTGATTTTGACTATTTAGCATGATGTCTGTTGGTCTGTGTGTCTGTCGGTCCATGGAGATGTGTAGAGCAATTTTGGACAAACGGATTTTTATGAAACTTCATATTTAAGTTTTTGACATCAATGGCACCAGTTTTTCAACTTTTGGTACATATCGGTCAACTATAAATGTAAGTTTACTCGTGTCGGTTTTAAGATTTTTGCGAATATTTCACAACAGAGAAAAATTTCTAAAACATCTATTCTACAAAAATTACTATACAAGTAATAATTAACAACTTTTATTTGAAACATTTTTTGATAGGACTTAATAAATTTTTAAAACTTTTCATATTTTTGCGATATTTTTTCCAAGTATCTATTTTGGCATATATGTTGTTGCGTGTCCTTGGGAAAATGTTAGTGTAAGATTATATATATATATATATATATATATATATATATATATATATATATATATATATATATTATTATAAGATTATATATACAATGCCCGAGCCTTATATCCCACATTTATTGCGGCCTTATATCCTTTTTCTATGGGATAGATGCCCCATCTGTTTATTTCGAATGTATACAATATTGAGCATTATTTTCTACTCTATAATGTGAGGTTAAGTGTCTTCTGATACCTAGTAATGAAACTAATTTTGTTAAAGTTATAGTTACGTCATAAAACCTTAAGACAAAATTTCGTAATTATTAAAATACAACCACTCATATGAGCACCTACCTTTACAATTTAATTTTTCATAAACTATTAACATTGATGATAATTTAACACATTTATTTCAGAAGACTGTGTTTCTCGTACAAACTGCCAGTACTGAAATGATACAAACACACACCGTTATGGATATATGCGAAGTGGGGCGTTTATTACACTGGGGCATCTATACCAACTTTACTATAATTAACGACCATTGCTTGTACAAGAAAAAAAGTTTATCTTTAATATAATTTTTAACGTACTATTATACACAATAATCAATAATAAAGAATTTAACAAATTTAAAAATAAGAAGATTACGCTAGTTTTTAATTAAATTTTTGTAATTGAAAATGGATTTGGAATTATTAGGTCGAATAAGAGGTCAGAGTATAAGCTCGACCGCTTCTAAAAAAACAATCCACAGCGAAATTAAAATCAGACTAAAAATAAATAACAGAAATTTTCAACAGTTCTCGGTTATGAAAGCAATTTCATTATTGTCTCATTGCATTACACTTACTTAAACATTGAAGAAATATTATATCAGATTAGAGCTTTAAGAGAAGTTTTGTTCAAATGCTTAATCCCCAAATAAAATTAATAATAAACAATTGACGTGAAGTGGGAATTTTTACACATTTCTTGTTTCGTTTATACTTTTCACAGGCATAACAGTATCTAAAATGGCATTTTTGAGCACTGTGTGTAAGAAGAGATGAGCTATTTGTCCTTGCTTCGGATTGGTTTCGAACAGTGTTTCCCAACCATTTTCTCCTCGCGAACCCCTTATAAAATCCAAACGAATTTGGCGAACCCCCTTGTGTCAGTGTTTCTCAAAAATTTTAAGTTCGCGGCACACTTTTGACGTGTAAAAATTTTTTTCCGGCACAGCTATGAGTTATTGAATATAGGTTTAAATGGAAAATTGTAAAATTTCGCAGCACACTCCTAGAATTTCACGGCAGACTAAAGTGCCGCGGCACACCGATCGGGAAACACGGCCCTATGTAGTCGTTAATGACAGGAAAAAAAAAACAATAAAATTTGGTAGAACATTTATTTTCCATATTTTCCATGTACAAACATTAATAAGACTAAAATGATGGCTATAAAAAATGAATACAAAATCAATTCAACAAACCAACTGGTTCTTAGTTAAGCATACGTTAAATTTGAAAAATCTCTTAGTTAAATGGGATATTTGTGGCAGTTTGATGGAACAAATCAATTCAAAGTTTGGCTCTATATCCGACAATTTCAGTCTTAAATCAGGTTCTGCATTTAACCTATTTCTGTATTTATCTTTTAAATACGTATATATTGTGTAGAAGGGTAATATAACTTCAATGGCTTTTATTGACGGAACAGGATATTCATTTTTAATTTGTTTTTATGCGTTTAATTTGGCGATTTAAAATTCCGCCATTAAAATATTATTTTCGCGAACCACCGCTTGGGAAACGCTGGTTTAGAACATTATCCCTATCAGTGTTGTAATGTATCTAGTTACAAGTATCTAATTACAAATTAGATACTTTTTGAAACATGTATCTGTATCTGTATCTAGATATTTAAATTTAAGTATCTTGTATCTGTCATTCAGATACTTTGCTCGTTACTTTATTTTAATAGAGTGATACCGACCTGATATAATTGTTTAATTATAAATTGTCATTTTGAATATTTTATTTTTGCTATAAACTAAATTCAGAAAACAGAAATTCTGAAGTTTGCAAATTATATTTATATGGAATGCAAAAAAAAGTTATACTCACTCGTTTTTCGCAGCTTTTGAACGGCCGTAAAAATAAGAGGTATTATATTTATATGCAACACTTGAAGGAAAATGGTTCATTATTAATGAAAACTAAGTTTTTGAATAAATATTATTGCTATTTTGGTGATCAATTTACTAAAAACACATGAAAAATTATATCCACACAAGTGGATTGGGAGTAGACTGTGGTTTTGTGAGGCCTAGGGCAAAACAAATTAAGCCCCTTCTAAAATATCCAGTGATTTAAAGTAGCGTTTCTCAACCGGGGGGCCGCGGCCCCCTGGGGGGTCGTGAAGGCTTCGTTAGGGGGCCGCGAAGTCATACAAGATTGAAACATGAAAATATAATAAAAATGAACTCAATCTTGCAACATATAAATTTTATCTATATTTATAAATATCTTACATTTATATTAATAAAAATATACCTTTTATAACATATATAAAATAAATATTCTATTTATTTTTATACATAATTTACTTATTTTGACAACTAATTTAAACTACAGGCTATTTCAAACGTTTAAGTTCTCACTAGCTAACTTTATAATGAGTAAATGGGCTTTTACTAAACAAAATGGTCAAAAGTTTCATTTAATTGATAAAAATTACTAGATTTGAAAATATAGTTCCGCTTTAACCAAGTAAACAGACTATAAGTAGACTATATCAAGATAAAATAAATTGTATGTGTCGGTTGATGGAATTCTCTGACAATGGTTCGCGTTGGAGGTACTTCAAGTATTTTCAAGTTGTACTTTGAAGTAGGTACGACTTGAAAATGCAATATTTTTTATTATATATTTAATTGCTCTCCGAGCTACAGATAACTCAAGAGTAAGGATACGAATGTGTTTAAGTTAAAATGGAAGGCACTTTGAACACTTGTAAATAAAAATACTTTACTTTAGTCGTTATAGGGAATATAATTTTCATTTAAAAAATCACAGTTTTTTGTCAACCGTAAAAGATATTAAAAAAATGTTTAAGTATAAGTTGTTGAAAAGCTCTTTCCAAATATATTCAATATGACATACGTTCCCATTTAAAAATTCGAAATTGTCCTTGATATCCTTCCGGTTTTTTCCGGAAAATTTCAATACTACCATTCAATTTTGTGGATAATTTTTAGTTCAAAATTTTTCCCAACTTTCTCATACGTCGCTTTTTCGAAAAAAAAATCGTGTTCACATTATTTTAATACACCATAGTACAGGGGGGCCGCAGATAATATTTACATAATTTTGGGGGGTCCCAGGCCAGAAAAGGTTGAGAAACACTGATTTAAAGTACGCTGATTTTTTTTTTAGGCGTTTCATCGCTTGAAGCCTGGTCCGCCTCACCCCAGGGTTGGCCATGCTAGTTTGGATATTAAGTTCATTTCCTAATTGAAATCATTACGGTAAGTAGGTGTGTAGGACGTAGAAAAACATTTTTTTTAAATTTTATTTTATGTATAATATAAATTTAATTTGTAAGCATCAGAATGACAACGGAAATTTGGTTTATAAATGGAAAAAAAAAAAAATAAATAAATAAAAAAAAACAAAAATAAAAAAATAATAATAATAATACTAATCACATATTTCTTATCGATCATTTTTATTAGTGATCAAAAATGATCGTGACATAACAAAAATTCCATTACAGTTAGGGCTAATATTTAATTGAAAGGAACATCCCCTTAACAAGAACACAGCTGCGTATCTATAAGAATAACATAGCTTATACGTTAGGACATTTGACTAACATAAACATACGTTATTTAGTACAGAATTATTCCGTAGGATAGTGTTTTACCATGAATTTAGTGGGTCATTTTTGAACAGCCTGTATAATATCTACTGATTAACATCCACTGTTTGTTTAATTGTGATGTATTGTTAATTATTAGCTATTATATGTATTTCAATAAAAATGAATTTCTTAAAAATGTTTTTATATGTTATTTTCATTTTCAGTGTTTTTGCAAAAGTATCTAACTGTATCTAGGTACATTTTTTTTGGCATGTACATATCTGTATCTAGATATTTTTTTAAATGTATCTATTACAACACTGATCCGTATTACAATGTTAAAATATTATTTTTAGTCCAAGTTGACAGATATTCAGTGTCTAATGTACGACACTAGTGTCTAATGTATTTAATAATATGGTTGTCTTCGAGCACAGATAATTATTCGAGAATATTATATATGCATCGAAATATATATTATTTATAAGGTATGTTTTGTTATTATTTACATATTTAGATTTTTATTTATATTCTTGAAGTAGTTTTTGTGGAGAATTTATGTGATTTGTAATTACGCAGTTACATATTTTTTAGGTTAGAGGACTAATGTGAATGAGGCCAAAAGAGAAGCTGATAGTGCCTAAAGAAGAACTTATTGATATAATTTTAGACTTTCATATATCCAGTGATGGCATCCTAAATTTTCAGGAAGCGGTTCTATAAAGTCATATCATGTCTAGGAACCTATTCTGTATTTTTAACAGTGAAAACAAATCACTTACTTCCATTTATTTAATATAAGGAAAACATTTTAAGAGCGTATTATTAATAAACTATAAAATAAATGTTACATTTGCAACACTGCAGGGCACGGCGCACAATTCAAAACTGAAGGCAGAGTAATTCATTTATTTTTAATAATTCTAACAACCGGTTCCCTAAGGTTTCAATAATTTTAAGAAACGGTTCGTGCGAACCGTGCCGAACCGGTAGGATGCCATCACTGCATATATCCATATATTTTAATTTTTTATTTAAATAAGAAATTTACCTATGAAGATATATTGTTTGTGTTATTGTTTTTTTTTTTTAATTCCTTTATCCGAATCCGTATTTTTGTATATAGTACATAATTTTTAAAAATTTATATTTTTAACTTCTTCAAATTTCGCATTATACTGAATTTATGTCGTATAAATAACGTAAGTGTATTATCTGCCTTGTTTATTTCAATAACTTATTAACCAATTATTTTTCTATATTAAAAAAAAAAAATCACTTATATGTGTATATTCAATAAATGTGTTTGTCATGTCCAAGCTCTTTACATTGGTATGGAATATACTTTAGTTTACAGTGATATACTTGAGGATCTTCAAAGAGCCATCCCTTTAAATATTTGTGTAAAAACTTCTGGGTCTAATGCGAGTGTTTAATCCTGGGTATACCTTTCATCTACAATAATTAAAATGCAACTAATCTTCATTTGTTTCACGGAACCAAATTAAAGCAAACAAACACTAGAACAAATGACTATCATTTAAAATATTCCCCATCTCACAATGTATTTCTTTCAACTCTCATCCTTTTGTTAACCGCATTCAAATCGTTTTCCACTTCTCTACACTGTTTATTTTGTATAAACTGTTAATAAATTTAAATGTAATTCAGAAATAAAAGAAGCGTATGAGTATAGGCAACCAAGTATTCACATGTGTTACACATTGCGGTATATATGAAGTTATAAATAGGAAAATACTAAATTTACATATTGGAAAGAAAAGATAATGAATGCGGAATAAAATATAGAATATGTAGAGTGAAAATATGGTAATTATGTGAAAATATAGCTTTTTATTTTATTAAATTAATATATGGGTGGATTTTTATTTTTGTGCGATCTGATAGTGTACCAGTGAAGTGAGAAAGAGGGAAAGAGAAAGAGAGACAGATGAAAAGGGAGGAAAGAAAAGGAAAGAGTGAGAAAGGATGGGAGGAAGAGAGAAGAAAGGTGTGAAAGAGAGAGATAGTACGATTAATGTACATTCAGGGGTAATATGGTCAGTAATACATCCATTTTTTAGCGTAGACAGAAGGGCACCAACAGTTTATAGCCGGTTGCGAACGGCTAAGCAGAACCTGTTATTTGTATAAATATTTTTACACAAATTATTTGACATAAGTAGGAGTTGAACTCACGTCCGTGCCCTTGCTCAGCGGTCAAACAGCAGATACAAGCGGCTTAACGCTTGCAGCCACATGCTTGTATAAATCTATATTAATAAAATTGGAGGCTATCAGGTATTTTATTTTTTCGACCTCATGTTTGGTTTTTACACGTTAAAGATCATAACGAGACAACATCAGCAAAAACAAAATCAACTTGTCTGTCTGAATACTTTAAACCAAGGGTTCTTAAACTTATGTAGTCCAAGGCATTTTGCGTTGTTCTTGAGACTTAATTTTTGGTTCAATAATCTCATAGGCACTAAGTTATAATAAATATTGGTAAAAATGTATCGCTGGTTATTTTAATAAATGGTCTTGCGCATATTGAATAAAAAACATAAAATGAATAAAAATAGTAATAAAAAGAATTAAAAAAGTTACAAATTATAATACGTGAAACTTATGCAAACATTTCTTGGTCAAAATAGATCTTATTATAATATGTTTTCTGTAAATAATTTGCAGTTGAATAAAAATAATTAAATTTTTATTAATTAGTGTTTAGTTATGTCAATAACTAGTTAGATAACAACAAATACAAAAAGTTTTGACCATGTAGGATTTTTATTAAATGAGTTATTTGAATAAAAGCGAAAAGTTAGGGGATGTAAAGTTAATGTCAAAATTGTTTCGCGGACCCCCGGTAATGGTTACGCGGACCCCCAGGAGTCCGTGGACCACAGTTTAAGAACCACTGCTTTAAACATAATATTATAAAAGTAGACGGAATGCAAAAAAAACTAACTAATTTTTTAAACCGGTAACAATAAAAACATCGCTTGGTAAAAGAAACGCAGGAAGTCCGTGCACAAAGAGAGGGAGAAAGAGAGAGAGAAAGAGATAGAGAGAGAGACATAGAGAGAGAGGAAGAAACAGGGAAGAAAGAAGAAGTGAAATGAGAATAAAAAGGCGATAGGATAGAGGCACAAAGAGTGGTACTAGGATGATACACTCCAAGAAAATTCAATAATTTACAATACGAGGGTTGCCTCTTATATTTCTGGATTGCGCTAAACTAGTGCTGCCATCTGGCAACTGACACTTCTATCGTCAAGTTTGAAATTTTTTACCGTATTCGTACTCAGAACGTATTGACGTACGAGCGCTATTTGTGTTGTTTACAGTAACTCGAAAAAATTCATCTCGGCTAAAAATTGAATTAAATCGTGAACATTTACGAGCAATTATTTTCTACAATTTTCAACGTGGATTAACCCAACAACAGTGCAACTTAATTCGACTTATGGCGATGAAGTACCATCAAGGACTACTGTTTATTGATTGTTTGCCGACTTCAATCATGGCCATAGTTCGCTTAAGTACGAATTTCGTGAAGGTCGTCCAAAATCGGTTGTTGTTCCGGAAAACATTGATGATATGCGTGAACTGATACTGCAATGCCATCATGTGACTTATCGTGAGATTGAGGTATCCTTGAGCATTAGTGGGACCAGCATATATTCACTATTGCATGAATATTTGACCGTTAAAAAGATATTTTCGCGTTGGATCCCACATAATTTGACAATCGGAGTGGAAAATGCCTTAATCGGAGTGGCAAAAGTGCTTCGAAAATTGGTTCAAATGCATGCGAAAGTATAGTGATCTTCATAGAGAATATTTTGAAATACAATAAAGTTACTTTTGTTGATAAATAATTGTTTTTAATCTCAAATCCCGAAATATAAAAGACAACCTTCATAATTAGGAAAATAAAAACCTTTTGTTATAAGAAAAATCGATTCTGTTAAAAACTGTATAAAATATTTTATAAATCCACTTCAAAGAGTTGAACTGGGCAACCATGTTTTACGGTACACTGACTAAAATATCACACTGAAATTAAAAATTATTAAAAACTTCCAATCAGAACGAAATCACTGAAGCAGTAACATCTGAAGTATTCAAAAACCAATTCATTAGTATATTTAAAACAAAAAACTCTCAAGCCATTGCTAATTCACTGAAAACAATCTGTAATTTATATTTGAAATATACATTCCTGATTCCAAAAATAAAATTGGTGTATGTCTGTTAGGAAGAAATTATAAAGAAAGGTTTCTAAATGTCAAGACTGTGACACGTTTATATAGGGAAAACACGAAGAAAATTTAAGATGAGATTCAAAGAACATTTAAGTGCCAATAAAAACATAAAACCAGATTCCTCAAACGTCGCAAAGCGTTGCATTTCTAACAACCACATCTTTAACACAGATGATTGCTCGGTAATTCATATAAATAACAATAACCAAAGACTTATGGTGAGTTTAGTCAACACTTAGCGATAGCTTTAGTCTTACTCCTATATTTTAATTTTATCCTTAAAAGATAAACTATCGTATCGCTACGAGCAAGTTCATACAACACATTTCTTTAATTTTAGTCCTATGGTTCTGGCCTTGAAAGCTAACTAAATTCTAACTTTCCTACGGCTGGGAGTAAATCACGTTGAAACGCACCATGCGCGTGCGCGCACCCCGATTTAAATTCTAAAAGCACCCATCGTGGCCAACATAAGGCCATAAATAGCAGCAACACTTCTAGACTTATTTCGGTACATGTTTACACACAATGTTATATTTGTCAATAACCAAAAATTTTAATTTTTTGACATTTAGAAAAATGATACTATGCGCGTGCGTTAAACTCGACGTCTCATTGGTTACTTGTTAAAAGTTAAAACTCGTTAAAACATTGTATAAACCCGTACTAATTCAAGACGATGAAAGCCAAGACTAAAACTAAGAGTAAGATTCAAATTAACGCAGCAGCTATCGCTAAGTGTTGACTAAACTCACCATTACTCTCCTAGAACATTTGGAAATCCACAAACAATTACAGTCAGGATTCCCCATAATGAACGAACAGGTAGAGTTATACAACAGCCCTATAATAAAAGTCTAATTATTTAAAATCCCCGTTAAAAAAAAAGTCACGTTATTTTCAAACCCTCCAACTACCTACGTCTGTACAGACATAGTATATAGCAGGGATGGCCAAAGCGTCGACCGCGGTCGACCGGTCGACCGCAAGGTCTCTGGAAGTCGCCCGCGAAGCTGACTTAGATCAGAGCGTACTTAGATAAAAAAATAACAATAAAAAAGTAAAAATTTAAAATTATTCTGTGCAATTAGTAGATTTTTTTAAAAATATTTTCAGTAGCAACTTATTTCTGCAGAAAACACAGCTAAAAAGAATTATTTCAGTTAATATTAAATGCGATGTACATTTAAAATCAATGGCTTCAAATGTGAGCTTCAGGAAATTAATAAGCAGGGATAAATATCCAAATAATTGAAGAGTTGTTGCATATTTCAATGCCTTTTTCGGTTCAACATAGTTATGCGAATCAGCATTTTCTTGCATGAATGCGGCAAAAACTAAACATATCACAACTATCGGATCTACGTTTGTAATCGTGTTTAAGAATTAGTTTAAGTTCATACGTGCCAAACTGGTCGAAACTATGCGATATCAAGTGTTATCAAATTAAAAAATTCAATTGTTTTTGTTTTTTTTTTATTGTATTTTTTAAAATTTAATTTATTAAAATTGTAAAACAATTATTTTCTTCTTTTTCCCCTATATTTTCTTAATTTTTTTAAAATTCAGAGCCAGTTCCAGTTAATAGTTATTTGTATGTAATTTAATAGCAGTCATAGTGAAATTTCTTAATCATCAGCTCGTAAGTATCTTCTAAAAACGGCACCAATTCGTAAGTATTTAAAATTTCATAAAAAAAGACACCAGTTCGTAAGTATCTTCAAAAAAAAAAAAAAAAACTCGATTTGTGAGTACCTAAAAAATCCTAAAAAGTCGCCCCCAACGTCTAAAAGTTTGGCCACCCCTGGTATATAGATTGCATTTACTATTTTTTAGTTAGTTTTTTTGTCTTGAGAATGGCTTAATAGCCGAAATACGTATTGAGTAAAATAAATATATTTGTGAAACAAACTTAGTGTTTTAATTGAATAATTGTTATATAAAGAAGCTTTAAATGTAGCGAATTTAAGAGGTTAACTCTACGCCACTGGGGTAAGATAAATGGGACCCTGACGACCAAAGGCCAGCGTACAGGTCCAGCTTTGTGAATTTGACAGATACATTTGTACATAGTAGCAGCTGTTGTTGTTTATTGTACACTATGTCCATGGCAAACAATAACAAACTACAAATTACTGATTAGAGTTTACTAGACAACAAAATGATTAAAATCAATTGAAGTTGTAACGAAAAGATATACTATCCAGCTACATCTACCGACAAACTTAAATAGTTCTTTTTATCAGTATTTATGATCGTACGAGGGTCGTACTAGAATGATTAAAAATAAGAAAATCATGTAGGTCGTGGAATATAAATTTTACAACAAAATGCAACACATGAGAAAGATAACACTGATCAACACAAATTTTGCTGACTTACATCTGAGACTTGTTTCTTACTAATTTCGTGCTGCTAAACTCAAATATCACATCAGTTTTTGCGTATAACATCAGATTTTTGCTCTACAACAAATACATATTTTCGGCCAAATAATGCTTTTATCGTTTAATTTTAGACGTCGATACTGTAATTGGTACAAATTTGGCAAACAATAACGACTAAATAATTAGAAGATATTCTTAAAATTTTATTTATATTGAAAGAAAGAAAATGAGAACAGTTTTAATTACATTTTAATGCATTGGAGTGTTAAAATAAAAATACAAAATAATTTAAGGATTAAATGGTCGTTTGTAAGATCTTCTGGAGTGCACCATTCCCGATAAGTCTTTTTTAATACTCCAGTAGTCAGCCATCATGTGAGTATCCCACCTTCCTTGATAATGTCTCTCCATCTCTTTTAAATCCTGATGGAAACGTTCACCCTGTTCATCACTAACATCTCCAGAGATTGATAGAAAATTTGTCAAGATGACTGTTTAAAAAATGAAGTTTCACGCTCATGTTGCACCCCAGATGATGATAATTTTCAATCAAATTTTCAACGACCTCCACATAGTTTTCGGCTTCTTTATTCCCAAGAAAATTTTTGATGAGCGCCACGAAAGACTGCCATGCATTCTTCTCCATATCATCCATATGTACAGTGAAATGTGGATCATTCACTAATTTTCTAATTTGTGGTGCGCCAAAAATGCCAGCTTTTAGCTTTTCATTACTGAGACTTTGAAATGTTTCAGATATATATTTGAAACTGTCACCATCTTTGTTCAACGCTTTTACAAACTGCTTCATTAGACCCAGTTTAATATGAAGAGGGGGGAAAATGATTTTTGTTCTCTTCACCAAAGGTTCGTGTATTAAGTTTGGGTCTCTAACATTTAAATGTATTCTCACTGGCCAATATTTTTCATTAATTAAATTAAAGTAGACGTATATCAGAACGTGAAAAGGTGAAAAAAGTCAAAATACGATAGAACAAAAATTTGACGTGATAGGCAGAAACTGTTAACATTTTTGAAATCACCATCCCAAAATTAGTTAAAAACAAGTATCAGATCTAAGTCAGCAAAAAAAAGTTAAAATTTTTTTGTCAGTGTAATTAATAATACGAGGGTTGCTGTTGAGATTTCATTATTTTAACTAATAAAGATTAAGGTTTCAAGTAATTAAAGTCAAGTCAACATAAGCAAAATATAGAGCAACTATTGTACTAATATACAAACATAAAATATAGGCTGAGGCTGCATAATAATGCGATAACATCATGGCGTCAAGCTCTCATATAAGATAAAATACTTATGCTGAAGCAGTTCTTTTCTGGCTATGATTGAATAAAGATGTTGAAAGCCTATGTATGAGTTGTTTTTTAATAATCTCCAAAAACCCCATATTCCAACATTACCTTTTATGTTTCTGGATTTGAAATCTAAACCAATTAGTTATCAACAAAAGTGGTTTTATAGTTTTTCAAAATATTCTCCACGAAGATCAACACACTTTTGCATGCGTTTGAACCTATTTTCGTTGCGAAGGTCTCGGGTTCGAATCCCATTCAGGCATGGAAACTTTTCTCAAATAAAAAATTGTCCTGGCTAATTGCGACAGCAGCAAAGGACATAAAATAAAAAAAAAAACTATTTTCTGAGAAATTTTTCCACTCCGATTAAGGTTTTTTCCACTGCGATTGTAAAATTATGTGGAATCCAACGCGAAAAAATCTTTTTGACGGCCAAATGCTCATGCAAAATTAATGTAAGCTGGTTCCAACAATGCCCAAGGATATTCCTTTAGCGAACTACGGCTACGATTGAAGTCGGCAACCCATCGATAAGCAGTAGTCCTTGATGGTGCTTCATCGCCAAAAGCCGAATTAAGTAGATCGATGCACTATTGTTGGTTTAACCCACATCGAGATTTGTTACAAGTAATCGCTCGAAAATGTTCACGATTAAATTCCATTCTTTTTAAGAAACATTAGCGAAGTTAAAATATTGTTTTAATTTCTGACCAGTCCGAATTACTTCTTCATCATAATATAATCTACGGACGAAATTCATTTAATTCATCATTAATAATACTACCGTGGGAATGAAACAAACTTGGAGTATAGGGGCGAAAATTTGGAGGAGGCTTTAAAACAAGAATGCTGTGTCGGAATTCCGTATCCGTATCCGCGGATGATCCGTACCTGGGTCCGAATCCGTTTCTTCAAGGCGGATCTTAAACGGATCTCATATAGATACATTTGAATTAGTTATAATACAAGGTGCCTCAAAAGAAATTTTATAGTTATTTAGCTTACTGCGTGAACGCAACGTATCCGAGGGGCGCAGGGGTTATGTCAATCGGTAGCCTGGCTCTTGGGAATTCAGTCGCTATGGAGCGTTTCTCGGGAGCAGACCGCGCGTTATGCGTGCGAGAGTTTTACAAAAACGGTGATTCGGCGACTGTAGCGCGTAGAAAATTCTGCAGTATTCGAGGTTTTCGCTACTTAAATGATGCGCCATTCCTCTCATTCGACATTGGGTTAAAAAGTTTGAAGAGACTGGTACAACGCTGGACAAATCAAAATCCGGGCGACCTAGGTCATCAAGAACGGTAGAAAACGTGGAGAATGTTAATCAGTCTGTTCGTGACGACCCGAACCTTTCAATTCGGAAGCGCACAAGTGCTTTAAATGTGCATAGATCATCATTACATCGCATTATGCACAAAGACCTAAAGCTACACCCCTATAAAATTCAATTGGTGCAAGAATTAAAGCCCCAAGATGCCAGTCAGAGGCTTAATTTCGTAAATTAGGTGATTGAGCGATTTTCAACGTTTACCAACAGTTTGTTTTCGGATGATGCTCATTTTCATCTTAATGGCCACGTAAATAAGCAGAACTGTCGCTACTGGAGTGCAACGAATCCGAAACGCAAACATCAGAAACCCCTACATTCGCCTAAAGTGACCGTATGGGTTGCGATGTCCTTGCCCTTACTTTTTTGAAGACGAAAGGGGGCGTGCAGTTACAGTGAATTCAGAGCGTTATGTGGAGATGTTAGACAACTTCTTGGTACCTGAACTGCAAAACTTTTCTGGCTATAACCAAAGAACATGGTTCCAACAGGACGGAGCAATTTCACACACGTCCAATATGTCTCTGCGACGTGTTCGTGAAATTTTCTCAGGCAAATTGATCTCCCGGAGAGGTGACATAAATTGGCCTCCACGCAGTCCAGATTTAACCCCTATGGACATTTTCCTATGGGGTTATCTTAAATCTAAAGTTTACGCCAATAAACCGACTTCACTGGCGCATTTGAAAGAAAATATCCGTCACGAAATGGCAGCCATCCCTGAGTCCACCTGCCGAGACGTCATAAGTAATTTTACTGTTCGATTAAATGAGTGCCGAGAACGCGAGGGTCTACATTTACACGATATTATTTTTAAGAAATAAATCCCCAAAAAGTGTATTTTAATAATTAATAAACATTTTTTCTATATACGGCTTACTTTTTTTTTAATCGATCCACTAAATATAAAATTTCTTTTGAGACACCTTGTATAAGCTTGAGTCTAAAAATGCTCAAGGAAGAGTAATTTTTACCGACCGTCAAAATATATAAGGGAGGTATTGTGATCATACCGATTTTGACATTTCGAGATTTTGATGAATCTCCACGAATTGAGGTTCCTACAGAACGTTTTGACTATTTTTAGCATGATGTCTGTCGGTCTGTCTGTCCGTCCGTCTGTCCGTCCGTCCGTCGGTCCGTCCGTCCGTCTGTCCGTCTGTCTGTCTGTGTACACGTGCAGAGCAAATTCGGCTAAAAGGATTTTTATGAAACTGCATATTTAAGCTTCTGACATCAATGGCACAAGTTGAACAACTTTTGGTAAAAATCGGTTGACAAGAAATGGGAGTTTACTCGTGTCGTGTAGAAGATTTTTGAGAATATTTAGCAATAGTAAAAATATTTCGAAAAAATTTATTGAACAAAAGTTGCTATAAATGCAATAACTTTATTTGAGACGTTTCTTGATAAAACGAAAAATTTTGAAAATTTTTTGTAAAATTTAAAGTCTCAATTTTTTCATACTTTTATGTAACGTTTCCATGGTTACGATAAATAATATCTCTGTTAGAAAATATTAGGCCAAGTTATTTCTACTCTGCTGCTAGAATGTATTTTATACAAGTACTTTATGATGGCGGTCGGTCCTGTGGTGGCCACAGCTGATTTTTCTATTATAATTTCATGATTCGATCTTATATGAATTCGCGGCCCCCCGGTTGAGAAACGCTGGTCTAGTATACATTAAATATTGAAGTAAAATTAATCAAAGACAATGAGTGAGTGATTATGAACTCAACTAAATTGTGTGTCAGGATATGAACATGTAGAAAGATTGTTTCCAGTGCTTATAAACAGTCATTCGATTAGGTGTGCTGTTGTCGGCGCTGCTGACACCAAAATTTCTTCATCAAAAAGTGGCCTGGTTTATAATAAACGTTCCTGTAGTTGCTTGGGGGAGTAATATATTCAGAACCGTCTTAGGCCATGCAGAAGCCTTTGAGCACACAGAGTTTAGGGCCCTTTTAGAAAGTCAAAAAAAATGTGAATTAAAACATCAGTATGTACTTTTATTTAATGACGTTATTTGTTATTATGGTTAGTTTTATACAAATCAAATATCAGTGAAGTGATTACTATTTTGAGAATTGAACTTACGTTAATGATGATGGTTTCTTCTGGGATTTCTCTTGTGCAAAATCTTCTATTATGTCCTCAAAGTCTAATTTTTTAAGGATATCACTTTCTATGCACATGATTGACAAATTAGTAAGTCCTTCTTTTAACATAGTCCTTTGTAATTCATTTTTTATTCTTTTTAGCCGTGAAAATTAGCGCTCTCCATTACAATTGGTGACCATAAATTTCATCTGGTTTTCGAATTACATTCGAATTTAATTTAAAAAAAAAACATTACATCAAATTACATTGAAATTTTAACGGCAATTCTTAGTAAAATTGCACTAAAAATTGAGCTCCTCTTTTTTTCGTGTAAACGACGACCTCATTTTGAGACCCCCCTCAAGCTGGGGACCCTGGGCTCGTACCCCACATGCCTTTATGGAAAAGACGGAACTGAATATATTTACTAAAACATGCCACTTATGCATACTATACATTGGAAAGCAAATTCATAACAAAATAATAAAATTTATTCTGCCAATATTTGTAAATGTCGCTAATTAGCAACATCAAAGAAATTTTATTAATAACAATCAAAAAAATCATGATCATCTGAATGTCAGCTGCTAGTTAGCTGATAGGGAATGTTTCAAATTCCTGTTATTTATCGGCGTACGTTTCAAGCGCCAACAAGTGTCCTACGTGCCCGGGTATAATTGAAAGTAAAGCAATATTTATTTTCGCTGGTCGGCGCATGTTAGCAAGCGCTTATTGGCACTGGTAACAATCTTTCTACTGAGGGTACGACCTCAGTTTGCATGCTTTGGATTGTAAAGGCGCATCGCCACTATGCCACAGTTTGCCAGTTGGCAAGGCCAGCTGGCAATGCCAACTGGCAAAGCCAGTGGCTGTATACACGTCCACATCTGTGTTGGCATTTAGTTTAGTCGCACAATGTTCACCGAGGAAGATTTACTAATTGCTTCAGCTGCTGTTATCATACTTGACAGTGAAGAAAAAATACGCAAACGGCGCAAACGACTGTTTTGGGTACGTCCAAGTCTTCAAAGTAGATCACGTACCGGACTTATTACATTCCCTCTCTTTTTTTATTTCGCGCGAAAAATGACACACTAAGTTTTTGATTTTTCTATCAATTTCTTCTTTTTGTACTCCTAAACTAACCGCAATTTCCAATAGAGCGTCACATCTCTTATTCCTGCCTTTATAGTCCTTTAAACGACAGTCCCACAAAACGGGACGATCCCGGTACAAATCGATCAAATTCAACACTTTTTCGTTTGTCCACTCCATCTATAAACAACGTTGCTCATATGCGTGTGAATCACAACCTGAATTAAGCCTAAAGCCGCGTGAAGCCAGTTGGCACGTCCCCACTCACCATTCTTATCGGCTTTCTTTGAAGGAGACCGACACTCGAGCGATTCTCGTTGGCATGCCGCTGGCACGATGGCATGTGCCAACGGTCACGTCCACACTATGCCGCAGTTTGCCAACTGGCAAACTGCGGCATAGTGTGGACGCCGCTTAAGAACAGCACGACACATCTAACTATCGCATCAAGGTCGTTCGTTTTTCTACTGCAGTGCAAGATCCGAATCCGTATCCGCGGATCAAACCCATATAATCCGTATCCGTATCCGCGGATCTGGCTTTTATGTGATCCGGTACATCACTAATAAATATATACAGTGAATTTCTTTTATCCTGCAATATAGGTATTATCGTTACTATGGTAATTGAAATCTGACAGCAATGTAAACTTGCGTTTCTTTTAATTTGCAATATAGGCGATTTAACATTGCTGTCAAAATAATTTGTCGTTATAGTACAGGAAATGAAGCATTTTGGCTCGCAATTTGTTCGTCCTACAAGGAATTACGTGAAATTTTCACAGAAGATAGGGAATAGCTCAAGGATAATTTTTTACATCATGCCGGTGTACGCTAAAACCTTGGGGGTGGTTGCCACCCCATCTCGGAGGTGGAAATTTTTTACTACATTTTAACTATAGGAATCTATGGGAAAAGCAATTCTAAGAAAAAAATGTTCTTTACGTTTTCTTCGTAAAACTAATATTTTTTGAGTTATTCGCGGTTGAAAGTAAGAGTTTTTCGACGAAAAAATCGTTTTTAAAAAGTTTTTTGAGAATAACTCGAAAAATATGCATTTTATCAAAAAACTGGAGGAAGTAAAATTGTAGCTTCTAAAAAAACAAACAAAATTATTTTTTTATTATTTTTCTACGACCAATACGAACCGAGATACGGCATGTTAATGGTTAACTTTTTTTCGCCAAATGCATAATTTGAAAGATTCAAAGTCAAATAACAGGAAAAATTTGCATTTTTCGAAGAAAACTCATTGAATCTTTTTTAAAGTATTTGATTAGACCTTTCAAACAAAAAAAAAAGTCTCTAGCATAAAAATTAAGCGACTTATGATCAAAACAAGTTCGGTACCTACTTTTTTCTACGAAAAAATCAGTGAAAACAACACCCTATTTACCCCCCTAATTAAAATTGATCCTCACCCTTCTGTGGTTCTCTTACTAGGGAAACCATGCATAATAATAATTTCAATGTTGCAGGATAAAAAAAATCACTGTGGCAAAGACAGTGCTCCGCGACGAATTCATCTTGTGAAAAGTTCTCTCAAAAGTTTTTGAAATAGTCTTAAAAAATCAGCTAGTTAGTTATTTTGAAAATTTTAATTTATACACAGACTGTCAACATGGTTTTAGAAGAAACAGGTCGACACAAACTACGTTAATGAAAGCATATGATTATATGCTCCGATGCATAAAAAATAATGGAATGGTTATGGGTATATTTTGTGATCTGAGTAAAGCCTTTGACACTATAGACTTTAACATCTTAATTGAAAAATTAGAACATTATGGTATACGGGGCACAACATTGCAACTATTCGTGTCTTATTTAAAAAATAGAAAACAGCAAGTCAGCTACAAAGATGAGTTATCTAACTGCAAAATTGTATCAAACGGTATTCCACAAGGTTCAGTCCTAGGTCCAATTCTGTTCATAATATATGTAAATGACCTTCCAGATTCCATAAATTGTGAAGAAAAAATTATTTTTGCAGACGACACAAATTTCTTGAATCCGTATTCCGAATTAGACTACAATAATATAATTACAGAAGCACAAAATTGGTTTAATAGTAATAAATTACTATTAAATCTTACTAAAACCGACAAACTAATTTTTTCTTTAAGGCAAAACAACGTAGATTTTGGTTCAACATCAATAAAATTTTTAGGACTAAATTTAGATCATAAATTAAATTTCAAATCTCACATGTTACAACTTGGGAATAAATTATCAAAAACAATATATCTAGTAAGAAAAATTAGGCTTGATGTTTCAGACAATATTGTTAAGATGATATATCATTCATTATTTGAGAGTCACTTGATTTATGGTATAATAATATGGGGAGCATTACCATGTGCGAAAAATATGTTCTTAGTACAAAAAAGAATGATAAGAATAATGTGTAATGTTAAAAGTAGAACGCATTGTCGACCACTTTTTATTGAACTAGGTCTACTTACCTTGCCATGCCTGTACATTTATTATTGTCTTCTGTACGTGAGAGAAAATATAAATAAATTCAATAAGATGAAAGATGTTCATGAATACAATACCAGGCATAATGATCTGTTACTAGTTAATAGAATTAGACTGGAAAAAGAAAAATCTAATCCTAATTACATGGGTGTTGTTTTATATAATAAGTTACCTGCTAGTTTCAAAAAATTATCTTTCATTAAATTTAAATATGAATTAAAAATTTTATTAAAAAAATCTTAATTTTTATAGTATTTGTGAATACTTGAATATTAAGTATTTCTGAGTAGGATAAATTTTTGGAAATAAAAATTAATTTGTTGCTAAACCTAAGATTGATGTTCTATAATATGTATTAACACTGTATGTCAGCTGAAATCTATTATATTTGTATTTAATTCAATTATTAGAACATTTCGTTAATTTCAATATATTGTAGATTATGTATGTAAACTATGACCTATGTAAACATTCCTGTAATGTCTGAACATCAATAAACATTTATTATTATTATTATTATTATTATTATAAGTGCTCCGCAGTTCAAAAAGTTTGTGAAACTCTGATGTAAACAATTATGTACAAAGTTAGAGTGACAATTTAACTGTTTTCTTTTTCAGCAATTTCAAAATATTCATTCGTTTTAATAATTTATCGTCTTACAAAGTCTTAAATTAGTATCAGATTTTATAGACCCATTTCAAAAGTGTCAGAGTAATAATTTTTCTTTAATTTTAAAGTTGCTGTTCATTAAAAACTTTGTACTCAATTTGTGTTGAAAAAAATAAGTTCATAAAAAATTAACTATGCAATTAATATTGTAATATACAATTCATCTTAAAAAATTATTAAAAAATTCAAACTGCAGATAAATTCTTTATGAATATTTAAAAAGTTATGGCCGTTTTCAAACAAGAACGGTGTTGAGAGAAAGAGGATAATAATGAATACTTTCTAGAGCGTCAACAATGTTAATATCAACACTGAAATTAATTCTTCAACGAATTTCCGTATTTTAAGAATTTTTTATTACCACCATCTAAATTAAGTAAGCCTTGAAAAAAAGATATTACTTCATTTAATACACTTAAACCTAATTTTAAAATTAAAAACACAGATATGAAGTTCCCGTTATAGTAGTATCCGGTTATAACGAACTTCAAGGGACCGACACAAATCATTCTTTATTACTAGTGAACGGTCATAATTATTCTTTTTAAGATATATGTTAAAAACATGAATATCAATCGACAAATATATTTGAATGTAAATAAATAAAATAAATAATAGGTTCCCAAAGCGTATATGGTGTACCGCGACCCATACGCTACGCAGTGTTGCGTTGTTCCTCGTTGTATGAGCATCTAGCCCGCCCGTCTAGCCTAAGTCCTTATGGACGGGGATTCCCCTTCCAAACAATAATACCATTAGTCTTTTATATTATTTTCTTATTGTTTTCAGTATTAAACACTATATTTATTCTCTATAAAATGTGTTTTTGATATGTATTTTAGAGTCTATTGTTAGAAATTATAGCCTGGGTTTTCGTCGGTTTCGGATTTCAACGATTGTTTTCGGACGGATTACCGACGAAAACCGAGGTACCACTGTATTCATTTTTAGGGTTTTGTAGGTATGACCAAAAAACCCTTATACCGTCATTTTGTCGTCTGTCTGTCTGTCTGTCTGTCTGTTCGGTAAAAATTGTAGCCAAACGGCTAAACCTAGAGAGTTGAAATTTGGCATGCTTATATAACTCTTTGACCCGAACATAGGAAAAATACTAAAACATCTAAAAAACATACCCCCCTAAAAATATAAACAAATATGTGCTCATCGAAAACAAAAATATTTTTTTTAAATTCTGAGTAGGGTATCAAATGAAAGCCCTTAGTACGTGGATTAACGATCAAATTTTTATTTTTGCAAAATAAATTATTTTGAAGCGATTTGTGCCAAAATTGTGCAAAAAAAATTTTGTCCCACACCCTGTAGCCCAGATGGTTTAAACTAAAAATCTAAAAAAATTCTAAGTAATGTATATTGGTGTGAACCGAAATAGTACAACAGGAATTTTTGATTAGATTATGTTTTCGGAAAATAACGCATTTTTTGTGGTTTTTGGTTCACAAAGTGCAAAAGTTATACCAATGTAAGACACTCATATGCAAGGCGTTCGATAGCGTAATGGGTTAGAGCACTGCTGGAAAACGAAGGGTTTCGAGTTCGAGTACGGAATGAATTTTATTTTTTCCGTTTTTTTTTTTGCATTTTTATTATGTTGAAATTATTTTGTCAAAATTCTAGTTATATTTTGACAAACGTTGTATTTAATTTTTAAGAGCGTAAATTTAATAACCAGTCTTTTATGATTAACAGACGATAAATTATTTTAAAAATATCGTTCATTTTGCCGTGATTACTACAAAGTAAAATTTGTCCTACACACTCAGCATACCGCCTTCACTTATTATATACCTGCGAAACCCTGAAATGTGTGTATATTCACACTTCACATCAATTTTTAGTATTAAATACTTGAGGCTGAGTCGACCCGAAAGCTAACTGCACAATATCGGAAGATAAAAATCCGAAGAAGGTGCGGCATTGATATATTAATGTTTTAATTTAAATAGATATTATGTGTAAGTCGCTCCCTTTAAATTGTGATGCATATTGTGGTGCAATTGTCTGAAGAAATACACACAATCTCGTACTACATAACCGACAAAAAATATTATGTTTACCAATCAAAGTAAAAAACATCACTAATTGGGTGGACCTATGTAAAGGTAAAATTTTTATGAGATATATAATTTACATTTATGTAATTAATTGTACTCCTTACTGGCGTTATTAACTTTCATTCATAGGTTTATTTAAAAATTTGAAATATGTAAAAGATAACCAGAAGACGTACTTATAAAAGTACGTCTGTTCCTTAGTTAAAACCAAGCTTCGTCTTAACTGATGTTACAAAGAAAAAACATTTACGTCTCATTTATCTCTTTTATTTTACATTTACAAACTATAAGAATCAGGTGCAATCAAGAATTTCTTCTTGTGGAGGGTTCGGAATCCAAATTTGTTTTCAGAGGCTCACGTTCAATTACAATAAAAATGTGTCCTTTAAAAACTTATTTTTCTAGTATGGGGGGGGGGGGCTCCAGTCATGATCCGCCCCTGGGTGCACGCGTCTGAAGAACACATGAAATAAGAACAAATAAACATAATAAATTCAAAAAAGGTTTAGATATAATTAACAACATAACTTTTACAAAATAATTAATTAAAGTTAGTTGATAAGTTACAATTTTTGGTGCACAGCACCAATGACTATTTACGTCAATAATTAATTAATTATTAATTAGAAAATCACCTGAACAGTTATTTTAAGTGAAAACTCTTAAAGAATGTTTGTACTCTTAAAGAATGGATTTCTTTTTGGTAACATATTCACAATAAACACTGTTTTCATTGAAATTTACTGACTTTCATGTTGCTAATAACTAAACATTTTTTAATGTCTGGAAGACCCTCGTATAAATATTTTTCAAATGCCAAATAAAATAAAAATTAAATAAATTGTGAAAGGTAGAATAAGTTTAAACATCATATATAGAAATATGTTCAAATAAGTGTCGCTGTCAATGTTTCATTGTTCATTTGTTTATTCAAAACAAAAGAGTAAACAAAACATATTTCAGACTTACAGGCAACTCACATGACATGAATGTTATGCGGGTTGCAGATACGCTAAAAGATAAGGGGTAAAAACTCCAATTTTAACGCTGAATAATTTAAATGGTTTCTGAATTGTAGGAAATGAAGATATGATATAGTGAAGATATTTAACACGACATTTTGAGCATGACATACGACGCAACGAAAATAAAGCAAAGTGAAACGACACAAAGTGGGATCAGGGTGTGCTTTTTAATGTGTGTCGAAGGATTAGTTCGGCAAAGTGTACAAAGTGATTAGTTTTACAAGAGTCGTTTAGATAATTATAATAATAATAGTTTGTTTATTTAGCTAATGCTAGTTAGATCCATATTACACTCTTAACATAAATATAAATATAATTACAAGTTATACAAAAATAACAATAATAATAATTTCAACAAATACAATATGAAAAATAATTAAATTAAATTAATTCACAATTTTATATATTACATACAATTTGATACATTAAATCACAGTTTTATACAAAAACTAACTACACATCTGAGAGAATATAACACTTAATTTTTTTTTAAATTCTCAAAAATTATTTGCTGTAAGGGAGGTAGTTTTGGTATTATTTCATAAATAAAATTTCATAAATAAATTCATTATAATCATTCAATTAGAGTAAAATATTTAATCTGTTAAACGATACAAAAATAATTTATTGCTTAGAAAACATTTAAGAAAACGGTAGATTGTTTATTATTGCAACTTGATACTTTTGTCAATGTAACATGAAAAGTGAATCGTAAATTAAGATATTATGATTCGGCTATTTTCTAATGGGATATTTATCTGAGTTATCACCAATAAATTATGAATTTTAAGATAGTACAAGACAGACAGTCAAGAGGTGTGAAATGACATTTAACAGTTGGGCGATGTAAGCATTTTAGAGTAGTCATGTTTTAAGGGGAGTTGATGTTAAACCATCATAACGTTAAGATGTTAACAGTAGAAGATTTTGACCCGTCGTATGGTTAAGACCATGTTTTTAATTAGAGCGATATTTTGTTAACCATGGGTTAGAGTCATTTAGAGTTTTCGGTCGGACAAGTAAAATGTAACAAGTAATTCCGTATGGAACGTTAGTGTAGTGACCAGTTTTTATCAGTTTATGAAACATGTAGTGGGTAAATTAGTGTTTGGTGGAAAGTGTGTCTAGTGTGTGTTAATGTTTCATTTGGATTTAGCTGTATCGACGTAATTGTAAGTCTAGTGTAAATATTTAAACCGTAATCATAATTAAAGTAGATTAGCTAAAATATTGAGTTTAATTGAACAACCCTTAAATCCTTCCAAGAATCATAGCAGCCAGCTAGCGGACTAATAGGGGGGGTCCAGACTTGATCCGCTCGCAAGTCTTGGAACCCATAATGTGAGGGATGTACAGAGTAAGTACAAATGAAATAAATAAATCAGCCAACCGTGACATTTTCATTATTTTCATATCGTTTGACATTGCCTTTTTAACTTCCAGACTTAATCCACTAAATTTAACAAAACCTTCATCAAAGATAAGGCCCTTCGTGTTCGCTCGTGTTAGTTTCTCAATATATAGTTTATCATTACCTCTTGTATTATAACTATGTACATCAGAAATTTTCCTAACATTCTCATTCAAGTAACTGGGAACTAATTTATTTACAATTTTATACACAAAGCATAGCATATTTATATTAATGTTTTAACCTACATCTAACCAATTCAAACATTTCAACATATCAGACACTCTTGTGTACGTGTTACATTTTAAAATACATCGCCTGCCCTTGTTTTGCAATTTTTGTAATTTATCTAACTGCGTTTTATTGCACATAGACAAAATTGTACAACAATAATTATAGTGAGGCAAAACAATCGAATTATATAATGTTAATTTTGCGTTGTTAAATTGACACTAACTCTGTTCAAGACATTAACTTTTTTTGCATTTTGTTTAGTTATATATTCGACATGTTTTTTAAAATTGAGTTCTTCATCAATTATAACTCCTAAATATTTTATTTCAGATACATAATCTATATCGTATTCATTTACTTCTATTTTGAGATTTCTTTCTGTGAATTTTACTTTATTTGCCCTAGATGTTATGTACATTGATTTGGTTTTAGCATAGTTTAGCTTTAATTTATTTATATTTAACCAATCAGCTCCAAGTTTATATTTTCTATTAAAATATCTTCATTTTCATGACAGTAATATCAATAAACAGTTCAATCCTGCATTTATGAACTACGTTAGCTTACCCCCAAACGGGGTAAAAACGAAATTCTTAGGGGTAATGAGATATTAATAGACATAAATGATATAAATACAAAAAATCATAAAAAGTGCGTTTCTAAATACGATAGAAATTTGACGTCTATTTTGTGAGTTATGTAAAGATGGCGAGGCCGAGTACACAGACCTGCTGTACCATACAGAAATAAGATGGCTTTCACGGGGAAATTTACTCAACCGATTGTGGGCTCTTAAAAATAAAATCAAAAGTTTTTAATCGACCAAAATCATGTACTTTCAAAAAAGTTCACAACTTCTTCATGGCTTGCATACCTCGCTTATTTAGTAGACATTTTTGAGAATGTCAATATACTTAATAAAGAACTACAAGGGAAGAAAATCACGATAATATCTGCCAATGAAAAATTGTCAGCGTTTGGTTCGAAGATTTCCTACTGGAAACAAAAAGCTAATCAAAACAAGAAAGATGATTTACCAAAAATTTTTATTTTATTTTAGTGGCCTTTGCTGCTGTGGCAATTAGCCAGGACAATTCTTATTTTTGAAAATTTCCATACCTGAACGGGATTCGAAACCGAGACCTTAGCAACGCATAGCACATGTGTTACCACTACGCTACGCCGGTCGGCTTTTCCAAAATTAGCTTTGTTTTTAGAAAATTCGAATGATTTATTGTTATAAAAAACTATATAATTTTATAGCATTATTTTATATATTTTATGTTAATTAATATGTAAATTCTAAAGAATTCAATAAATCCTTCAATGTAAATAATCTATGATTTTTTTTTACAAACCAATGGGGTAACGTCGGTGTAAAGAAATATATTTCTAGGTAATGGGTAAAAATGTTCCCCGACCCCTGTATTAAACGATAAAAAACTTATAAACACATTTCAAAATATATGAAAATTTCAAATATAACCTTATAATTTATAATTTATTTTTGTTATATATGTATATATCCTAGTTATAAGATTTATAATTATTATTTATGTTCTATAAATATATATTGAAGCTGTCTAATATGGCGTCTTATGCCAATGGCCAATAATAAATGAATAAAAAAATAAATAAATATTTAAAAAATATTTCTTTTTCGACGACACAAAAAATTCAATGTTTTGCGAGAAACCAATTCGGTCAAAAGTTTCTGTTGAATTATTCCAGTTCCCATCAATGTATATTATTGAGATTTTTTTCAGATTTTTAGTTCAACCCCTCTGGGAGACAGGGTGGGAGATAAAAGTTTTTTGCCATTATATTGACAAAAACCACATAAAAAAAAAGATTTTTCAAAAATAAAAATTTGTTTGTTTATCCACGCATTAAGAGGTTTCATTTGATACCCCACACAAAATTTTAAAAAAATATACATTTTTCCATTGAATATATATTTGTTTATATTTATCCCGCGCTGTATTTTTTTGATCTCTCTATAGTTTTCCTATATGTGGGTCAAAAAGTTGTACAAGTCTGGCAAATTTAGAGTTTCTATGTTCAGCCGTTTGGCTACAATTTCTACCGTACAGACAGACACATGAGTGAGGTTATAAGGGTTTTTTGGTGGTCATACCTACAAAACCCTAAAAAGCAAAGAGTTCTTTTGACAAAAACGTTAAAGCCCAGCAAACATTCAACTAACAGCCGAATGCCGGCTGTTAGTTGAACTGCTTTTATGCTGGTAAATTACTGGCACCAAAAGTAAGTGCAACGCCAGTATTAATAATGTACTTCTCATTTGTATTTCGCATTCCGCCTATACGAAGTACTTTACCAGCATTTTATAAGCACTCTTCTTCACTAACTATACTTTTTACTTAAAACCATCAGAAATAAATCTTGCAACTAATGCGATTATTTTGCACTTTACCGTTGCTGGGCCGGCAACTGATACATCAATGGGCCAGTAACGGCCACGGGGACACCGGGGTACTGGCCCATTACTTTCAATGCCGGGGAGTATGTGCTTTACCAGTACTGGCCCGTATAATAATGTTTGCTGGGAGATTTTAAATATGCCTTTCATGTTGAGATTGACAGCCAGAAACAAATGTTAAAAATCACTAATTAATAAACAAAAAGAATATAAAGGATCTTTTAAACATTTTTTAATGACAAAAAAGGATCCTAACTAAATTAACTAGTTCAAATATTGAATTTAATTTTTTGATAATCGATTTTCGAATTAAAATGAAAGCTAATTTTTAAATGTTAAAACTTTGAGTTGAGAGACAAATTGAAGGCAATACAGAAATAATTGACTGACGTTAACGACTGTCATTTTTTGCTGGAGGTAATTACTTGATTAGTCAGGGGTAAAAAAGTAATTTTTATTAAAAAAGTTTTCCGGTTTTTTTCTGTCTTAAACAGGGTGTTTTAAATTGGCAGCGACTTGAGGTCGTTAGAGATGTCAATCTGTCAAAATGAAAAATATTATGAACCCTAATATTAAGTCCCTCTAAGTAATACAAGAGTTAAAAGAGTTGAACAAAAATAGAATACCGTTTTTGTAAACCTCTTAAAGACAAGTTTAAACTTTTTTCATATATTTAGACCAACGATTAATTAACCTTCACCCGGTCTTTAGGTCATTTCTGACTAAAATGAATTTTATTTTTGTTTTAACTTAACTTTAAGTTTCTGTTAAGTAATTTATTTCAGATTGAAGGATATAAGTTTATTTTCCCTCCTGAAGATATGCAATGAAAACATATTCTAGGCAAACTTCAGGCAAAAAGAATATATAATATAGAACAGTGAATCGATTATTGCATTTCGGTCGCAAACATGTATCGGTCAGCGCGTCTGTCTGCTGAACAAGGAACTCGAGTTCAAATCCCATTGATATAATAGGCGTTTACATTTATCCAATCCACAAAATTGCTCAGATTGATCTGGTGACGTCACAAGATTAGTTGGATTACTCGGATTTTATTAACATTTTCGTAAGCAATATTTGTCTGCAGTTAAGTAGTGACGCCTGGTGACGGTGGCGCTAACTGCAACTGTTAAACTTCTGTTACCCTGCCACAACTGCTACCACCTACAACTGCTACAGCATTTTGTTTTATAAATATGAGTTTATTACTAATAATAGAATTCTACCAGAAATGGCACTTATTTTGTTAAATTATGTTTTCAACACATTCCAATTGTCTGTAAGATTAAATTTACCAGCGCTAACCCCCACGACCAGCAATCCATTAATCCCAGCAATCTTACATCGGATTGTTTGGAAACCCTCGGATTGCTCCGGCGGATCAATCGGATTGACTAAAAATAAGCTATTGTGCACACTCCGACTGACCTTATCAGAGCCGCAGTAAGTGTGGGGGGGGGCGTAGGGAGCGACGGCCCCTAGCGCAGTAAGGAAAAGGCCGCCGATGAGCTTGGGGCGCCATATTGCGAGAGTGAGGATATTGGGAGGTAAAGACCTTTTTTTTTTCTTATCACTTGGAATTTGGGAGGTGAGGACCTTTTTTTTTGCTCTTCACTTGGAATTTTCGAGGTGAGGGCCTTTTTTTTCTCATTACTTGAAATTTGGGAGGTGAGGACCATTTTTTTGTTTGCTCATCACTTGGAATTTGGGAGGTGAGGACCTTTTGGTTTTGCTCATCACTTGGAATTTGAATTTGGGAGGTGAGGAGCTTTTTTTTGTTTGCTCATCACTTGGAATTTGGGAGGTGAGGACCTTTTGGTTTTGCTCATCACTTGGAATTTGAATTTGGGAGGTGAGGACATTTTTTTTGCTCTTCTTCACTTGGAATTTTCGAGGTGAGGACCTTTTTTTTCTCATTACTTGAAATTTGGGAGGTGAGGAACTTTTTTTTGTTTGCTCATCACTTGGAATTTGGGAGGTGAGAACCTCTTTGTTTTGCTCATCACTTGGAATTAGAATTTGGGAGGTGAGGACCTTTGTTTGCTCTTCACTTGGAATTTGCGAGGTGAAGACCTTTTTTTTTGCTCTTCACTTGGAATTTGGGAGGTGAGGACCGTTTTTTTTTTGCTCTTCACTTGGAATTTGCGAGGTGAGGATCTTTTTTTTTGCTCATCATCTACATTTTGGGCGGTGAGAATCTTGTTTTTGCTTATTACTTATTTATTTGCCAAGGGCACCAAAACGCAGTTTTGCCCCTAGCGCAAGTTTTCCTTACTGCGGTTCTGGACTTTATGAACGGATCGGGAGCACTCGGATCGCTCGGATTAATCTGACTGACTAAACGTAAAATACAAACCCCCAGTGTTTGTATCTATATACTAATACTAGCTGGAGTACCCGTACTTCGTATGGTTTATGTTATATATATTTTTGCTATAACGCAAAAGATATGCGAGATATTTCAGTTTCAAGAGAAACATAAAATAATCGTTTCTTTATTCAAAACCACTCCATATTTTTGATGTTAAGTAAATTATTCGTTTATAGGTAGCTCTCCCCATAGTTCTCCAAATATATATCTTATTAAAAACCGCTTTAAACAGAGAGGAATAGATTCTTTTCTCATATTCATTTTTGCTGCTAAGTAAATAATAAATGAGATAATTCAAACATAAGTAACATTCCACTTGCCCCCTAATTAATCTTCGTAATAAAAACTGTATTGAAGAGAAACAAATAATGTTTCCTCATATTTTTGAAGAAATGATCTTAGAATTGGCATACATCTAGCTCAGCGTTTTCCAAAGTGTGTTCTACCAGGTCTACAAGTATGAAATTTTTGACAACAAGCGGAATTTTTTTTTAAATAAAACACATTAAACTCAAAAGAACAGTAAAAGTTTATTTATTCAAAGTATGCTCCATTAGAAGTTATACATTTTTCCCATCTTTCAGGCAATTTGTGAACACCTCGCCAGTAGAACTCTTCCCCTTTCCCCGCAAACCATTCATCTAGCCATTCTTTCACATTTTCATATGAACAAAAGTGCTGCTCGGCAAGTGCGTGACTCATCGATGCGAACAAGTGGTAATCTGAAGGGGCCAAGTCTGGTGAGTAAGCGGCATGTGGTAGCACTTCCCACTTTAGTGCCTCCAATGTGTTGCAAACTGCTTGTGCCTTATGTGATGGAGCGTTATCGCGAAGAAAGATTACCTTGTGCTGTCTTCTTTCGTATTCTGGTCGTTTTATGAGCAGCGAATGGTTCAATTCGATCAGTTGTTGTTGGTAGCGTTGGGTATTAACTGTTTCACCGGGTTTTAACAATTCATAATAGACCACACCCTTTTGGTCCCACCAAGTACAGAACATTGTCTTTTTGCCAAAGCGATTCGGTCTTGCAGTTGATGTGGATGGTGAGATTGGGTTCACCCATGATTTTTTGCGTTTGGGATTTTCAAAATAAATCCATTTTTCATCGCCAGTAATGATACGATGCAAAAAAGACTTTCTTTTGTATCGTGCAAGCAAAATTTCACAAGTGTTTTTGCGTTTTTCCATCTGCCTCTCATTCAATGCATGGGGAACCCATCTGCCGACTTTCTGGATCTTACCCATCTCTCGTAGGCGATTGGAAACAGCTTGTTGACTAACGCCTAACTGCTCTGCTAGTTGTTTTTGTGATTGACTATCGTCTTCCTGTAGCAATGTTTCCAGTTTTGTATCTTCATATTTTTTTGGAGGTTTTCCATGTTCTTAGTCTGTAAGATCAAAGTCACCACTTTTGAAACGCCGAAACCATCGTTCACACGTATTTTGCGATGAAGCATATTCACCATAAGCTTCTCGAAGCAGTCGGTATGATTCAGCAGCAGTTTTTTTCAAATTAAAACAAAACAGTAGTACTGTCCGCGAATGCTCTTTATTTGGCACAAAATTTGACATTTTTAACACAGTAAAACAAAACTATATGATCACTTTTCAAATTATAACCTATACGCATTTGACACTTAATGATAACTTAACAAAACGCCATATGTGTTGAAACTTTGAACTATAACTATGTTTGCGCGGCAAGTTTGAAAAAAATCCGCATTTCATGCTTGTAGACCTGGTATTGTTTCAAACAATCACAGCTATCTGAACGATATTTTTTGCGATAATATTGAATTGAAAGTTAAATTATCATTTTTTAAACTATGTTTTTTTGTTGATATAAAACTTGGTTATGTCCCCCATTAATAAAAAATCATGGCTGAATTAACCCAAAAAGTACTAAAAATTAAAAACAAATCCCAACTATTGTCGATAAAACAATAGTAATATCTCATATCCCTTTTGTTCGTTGGCACCTTCATTTATTCCCGTATTGTTAACAACTGCCCGAGTTATAAACGCTATTCTTTTTTCATTAACGAGATAGCGATGTACGGCAGATTTTTTTTTTCCAACCCATCTTTTATTTATTAATCGTTCTGACAGTTTTATCGGCCGTAAAGTTATTTAGGCTTTATTAAAACTGGAAAAATCGCGAGCTTGCAACACAAAACTTTATGGTAAAGTCTTCAAATAGAGTTATAGCACGCATAACCATTCGCGGAATAGCTTAAATTTCGGTTTATTATCCACTAATTTTATATCTATGGGAGATATAAACATATTCTTAACCATATTTTTCGAATTTTGTTATGCTGAAATGGTTGTTACGTTTTATAGAACAGAAATTTTCTTATACACTTTGTAATAAAAATCTGTGGGCTTTTATAAAAAGAATAATTTAAAAATAGTGTTACAAATAGATTTTGATATATTTAGGTCATAAAAAAGATGATGTTCGATAAAAAAGAAAAATAAATGCATGTAAAAATATTACATCGATATAGCATTCGAGTAGAGCAGCGATACCCAAAATCTATTCGAATCGCATGCATATAATTAAAAGACTTTAAATTTGTTATAACTTTCTTTTGACAAAAGGGCAAGCAATATTAAATCAGAGAAAAACACAAAAAATTTGTGCAAGTGGAAATGCAATTTTCCCTATGACCGGAAAGCGTGTAGGGGTTTAGTACCATCCCTTTTTTGTTCTCACAGGGTAAATATTCTCTCCTCCAAAAGGCATGCTGTATGAAATCGGAGACCAAAAATGTCATGAGCTCCCGGTCTACTAGTAAACGTTATCCTGGCCAGAGATTATTAAAGTATAAGGTTATCTCGTAACTTGTAGTGATGGGGGTAAATAGAAAGGCTACGCGACATCCGTATGCGTTTATCGTATATGTTATATACACGTGAAGTTTGATTTTTGGCTATAGATATAAAAATATCGTTTAATTCTTTGATTTTCTACTTGTCTTTTTTTTTCTTCGAAAGGAATGTTTCTTCGTTCTAAATAAAAAAAAAAAAATACATTAATTTTTGATGTGAAGAGAATAAGTGATATATTTCAATATTTTAGTTTTAGGGTCTCCCCCCGTAACTACCCTAATCATCAACAAATTGAAAAAATACATAGTACAAATAAGATTTGTTTTCTTATAAACAATTTTTATTGTATAGTTTTTTTCCGTTAACATAGTTCTGTTTATAAAAGAAATATTTTAAGGTTTTTAGTACCAGTTTGAATCCTGAAATACACCCTAAGAAAGAAAATTTTGAGATACCATGCAGATATTTGATCCTGGTTCTACTCTATTGCACCAAATTTCGTTTAAATTCGTCCAGCCGGTTTTAAAAACAGATATAACCTCTTATTTTATTAATTACTATATTAATATTTTATAATTTGTTTTTCTATTTTTATTTAAATATACCTAAAATTATTTTTGTATTTGATTTTATTGTTATTTATTAACTATAATACAAATACCCATCACCTTAAATTTTATATAAATCAGTATAAAACATACCGTGAGATAGAGGCATCCTTTGGCATATTGCAGACTGCAATACCTACGATTTTGCATGAACATTTAGCTGTGAAAAAGATCTGTTCCCGATAGATTCCGCATAATTTGACCGAAGCTGAAAAAAGGCTCGTGTTGATTGGTGTAAGGGAATGCTAAAAAATTCAACGAAACTTAGATTTATTCAAATGAACCGAAAAATAAGCAACAATCCACTGTTTGGATCTTCCAAGATGAATCGAAACCCACAAAAGTAGTTCGTTCACGAAGTACTTCCAAGAAAATGATCGCTTGTTTCTTCGGTTGTACTGAACATGTCGCAACCATTCCTTTAGAGCAGTGGTTCCCAACCGGGGGTGCGGGAAAGCATTTTGAGAGGTGCGAGACGATTTATAGAAATTTGTAAAATTTATATAAAAAATCTGGTTTATTTAAATATTAAATAGTCTAGAATTTTTTAACACTAGAATCAAGAAATATTCATGCGATTTCCTTTTTTTTTGCTCTTCACTTTTTATTTTGATCAATTTGACATGTAAATATGACATGACTCAACTGAAAAAATCTGAACACATTTTTTATTTTTTATTTTCACATTCAAATGAGTGTTCACCACAAAAAAAGTTGGGAACCACTGCTTTAGAGGATCGGAGAACAGTTAATGCTGAATGGTATACAACAATTTGTTTACCAGAAGTCAGCGACAAAATCAGGAAAAACAACCAAAAACGTCGCATCATTCTTCATCATGGCAAAGCAAGCTCCCACACAGCACGTCAAACAATTGATTATTTGAAGAAGAAAAATATCATATTCACCTGATATATCACCAAAAGACTTTTTTTTTGTTCCCCAATGTCAAACAAAAAATGCGTGGACAGCGATTTTCATCACCTCAAGAAGCTGTTGAAGCTTTCGAAAACCATGTTTTTGAAATTCCTTCAGAGTGGAAAAAATGTTTCGAGAATTAGTTGAACGCATGCAAAAGTGTATAAATCTTAAAGACGAATATTTTGAAAAGCAACAAAACAGTTTGTTACAAAAAAAAAAAAAAAATTCTGTCTTAATTTTTGTAAAAACTTAAAAGGTAGCCCTCGTAATACCCAAATACCCCAAACTGACCATAGCTGAGTTGTCGCCTACCGGAAAATCTAAAGAAGACCTATGGCTATTTAGCTTTTATACAGCCTGCCAAAGTAATCCTAGGGTTAAATAAGGACAGCAAACCGAAAAGTTTGTGCACACAGTTAAATAATTAACACGTAAAAAAGTTGCAAATAATTTTTATTCCATTATTAATTGCTGTCATTGGCTTTTAATGTGTAATCAATCCTAAAACAAAAAACCGTAAATTTTATGAAGTAAATTAAATTCTAACTAATCCAACATTTTTCAACAATCTACACGGTGATCCATTTATTAAATAACTAAAAATGACAATTACCATCATTTATCAAAAGAGAGTGACAGAAAAACTCATGTTTTTTAACTAATTCATCATTCCTAAATTAAACTGCCCGCCAAAATTTAAAAATAAGTGAAAAACATTGACGTAGTTGAACAAATGAGTTTAGAAAACATTTGAAAGGTTGTTAGTTTCAATTACGGTGAGAATAGACACGTGGGAAATTCTAGGAAAGCCAAACTACGAATACAGTAATGGTGGAAACGTGTCTTTGGTTAACTATTTATTGGATGAATAAAAATAAAAACATTTCAGTTAAAACTTTTCTACTCAAAACATCATAAGAAATATAACATATACAGTCTGTTCCAAACGGTTAAGCGGAACTAAATGGGAGTTTAGTTCTTTTAGGTTGTCACGAGAAGGGACCTTGCTTGGGTTATTTCATTTTTCATGTTGGGATGTCAAAATTTAAAATTACAACAATGAAACCATGGAAACGAATGACCTATGTCAAAATTAATTTATTTTTTTTTTGTATATTTTAATGACAAAAAAATAAATAAATGGGAAATTTGTATTAAGAATGACACAAAAAATCAAAATATAAAGAAAATGACATTTTAAAATGATATTAACCTTAACCAAAAAATGTTTATTGTAAGTATGATTTACAAAGCTTAAACAAAACGGTCGAAAAGCACGATTTAAACGATGAAAGTAACTAGATTGCAAAATTTAGTTCCGCCTAACCGTTTGGAACAGACTGTATTCATTAAGAAAATAATAAAAATAATAATAAACTCTACTTGGTTTCGGAAATTTTTATAAATGTATGTCTTAGGACATGATGAAATTTGTACTAATATAGGTGATTCACGATATCGGAGAAATATTGTTATAAAGTTAGTTAAAAATCTTAAAAATGAAATATTTTTAAGCAACAAACATTTTCAATGAATTAATACACTAATTTGTATGTTTTTGTTAATGCTATACTAAATAAAACCAGTGGCAAAGAGAGGCCACCGCTAGACATGCCCCCCCCCCATAAAAAAAAATAAAAAAAAAGATTTAGGTAAATCTTCAAAAATACATTAAATAATGTTTTATACAAATTTTTGTTCAAGACTTGGTTTATTAGTTATGAATTTTTAATTTTTTTAAAGTTTAATAACTTCCGTTTCCGGTTTCGGATTTTCATAAAAAATAATAGGGTTCTTCCCATTTAATAGGAGAATTTATTAGCACCAGAACGAACTCCCTATATTGAACCGTTTTTGAGTTATCGTATACACACACACACACACACACATACTGACTTCACATCAAAATTGGTTTTTTGGATTTCCTGGACCATGAAACGTGGTATTGACATATACATTTACATGCCGATTCAGCATTCAGCCATATTTGGTTATATCCGTCAAATTAACTTGTGATATTCTTTATTCTTAGATTGGATTTGGTGTTTATAACCAAACTATTAGGTACTATTACTGTTTTTATTTTGGGTGTAGAATACGTCCCATAAATGTCGAGTAAATGGGCAAAGTTTAGGTTTAGAGAGAATAATTTATTTATTTTTTGCTGACTAATCAAGTTTTCTCATCTTCTTCTTCTTCTGCTTCTTCTTCTTCTTCTGTTTCTTCTTCTTCTTCTTCTTCTTTTTTGGGCACTATCAGTCAGGTTGACTTTTGGCCTCACTCACATAAGACTTCCATCTTGATCTGTTCATTGTTAGGTCACCGCCAAGTACCATGTATACTAATACTTGTTAGATCTTCGGTTAGCTGATCTCTCCATCTTTTGCTACGTCTTCCCATTGGTCGACGGGTATTCAATCTTCCTTCCCATATCTTCCCAAGCATTCTATTCTCCCTCATTCTCATAACGTGTCATATCCACTGTAATCGTCTGCCTCTGAGTTCTTGGATGATACTTGGCCTTGAGTATAACATTGTTTGTAGTTTTAAAATAAAATTTTATTGACTTAATAATTATTGGTTAAGTATTCATTTTTTTGGGTATCGGTCTAATAAAACAAAGTTTTTTAAAGTTTTATTAATTAGTATTTAGTTAATTAAATATTTTTAACTATTTGACAAGAAATAAACTTAATTTTATTAGACCGATACCCAAAAAAATTAATACTTAACCAATCTATTTAATACGGTCAAAGAATCTATTAATACAATTAATAATTATTAATTATCTTATATTTAACCCTAAATATTTTCCCAAAACAGCCTAAAAATTATTTAAATCAACCTTACTATCAACAATTCGAATTTATTTTTTAAACTACAATTTTAAAACAAATTTTATTAATAAAGATTAACAGAACATTTTTATCCGTATCCGTCCATGGATATTTTACAAAATAATCCGTATCCGTATCCATGGATATTTTACAAAATAATTAGTATCCGTATCCGTATTCGCGGATATGATTTTTTTATGCTCGAGCACATCCCTATTATAGGTATCGATTGATCGCGCGTAGAAGAAACGCTATTAGATCGTAGTCCCGAGTTATACTAATATAAATAAGCGCGCTGTGCAGCGTTTCACCACAAAATGGAGAATGGAGAATGACCGTTCTCAGTTGCATCATCTAACCTTGAGAGCTCTTTCAGTAAACTCTTTGGACCTTTCTCTCTTCAACTCCGATATTATTTTTTTGCTAGCTTTTATAGTTTTGAAATTATTGAGAAAAACCTGGTAACAATTTTTAGGATTTCGTAGGTATGACCAAAAAACCCTTATACCGTCATTTTGTCGTCTGTCTGTCTGTCTGTTCGGTAAAAATTGTACCCAAACGGCTAAACCTAGATAGTTGAAATTTGGCATGCTTATACAACTCTTTGACCCGCACATAGGAAAAATACTAAAACATCTAAAACACATATCCCCTAAAAATATAAACAAATATGTGCTCATCGAATAAAAAATATTTTTTTTTAAATTCTGAATAGGGTATCAAATAAAAGCCCTTAGTACGTAGATTAACGATTTTATTTTTGCAAAATAAAATATTTTGACAAAATTGTGCAAAAAAAAAATTGTCCCACACCCTTTAGCCCAGATGGTTTAAACTAAAAATCTGAAAAAATTCTAAGTAATGTACATTGGTGTGAACCAGAATAGTACAACAGGAATTTTTGATCAGATTATGTTTTCGGAAAATAACGCATTTTTTGTGTTTTTAACTAAAATATGTTAAATATTTAATTCGCTATATAACACGGTAGATAAGTAAGAGCTCGTAGCGTAGTGCGTTTCGTCGTATCCTTGTAATTTGCAAACTAGAGTACGATTCCTGTAAATTTTAATTTTTCTGTTTTTTTTTGCATTTTTATTTTGTCAAAATTCTAGTTATATTTTGGTAAATGTTGCATTTAATTTTTAAAAGCGTAAATTTAATAACCAGTGGGAAGTGTTGAAATTATAATTTAATTCTATTTATACGAAATCAGAGGGCGGGGCTTATGATTTAAGCAACCAATGGAAGCCATAGGCGCAATTTTCAAAACCCTAATGAACCTTGCTATTTATAAAAAAAAATACTGCACATATTTAGAAACTTAAATAATGATATTAGGCATTCGAAATAAAATTCATAAAAAAATATTTTGACATAAAATTTGTTTTGGCATCCCAAATAATCATCATTCAGTTACTAAATACCTGCGAGCCCTGAAATGTGTGAAAATTCACACTTCACTTAAATTTTTTGGGGTACGCTGATTTTTACCAAAGGACCCAGTGCTGGAACGAAACGACAGGCGTATATTGTGTCAAAAAATAAACTTTCGCATGTAAACGTACAGCACAGTGATGAATACTCTGATATTGTGCATCACCTGTAACTAGGGATGGGAACGATATATCGATATGTCGAAAATATCGATACTTTAGAAAAATATATAGATATTTTTATATCGATATTTGAAATGCGATATATCTCGCAAAATATCGATATTCGCACAAAATATCGGTATTCTTGTATATTTTTTACATTTAAATATATGCTGTTCACTTTTGTAAAAACAAACTATAGGTAATTCCAAACATTTAGGCGGAACTAGATTTTTAAATCTAGTAATTTTTATCTATTAATTCGGACTTTTGGTCATTTTGTTTAAGCTTTGTAAATCATACTCACATTGCAAATTCTAGATTAAATTGATTGTCATTATAAAATGTCCTTTTTAACAAAAATTTCCCATTTATTTATTTTTTAGTCTTAAAAATATGGAAAAATGTATTAAAATATTTGACATATGTCATTCGTTTCCATAGTTTCACTGGCGTTAGTTGTACTGTTGAAATTTTAAATTTTCACATACCAAACCTGAAGCATGAAATAACACAAGCAAGGTAGGTCCCTTTTCGTGACAACCTAAAATAACAAAATTTCCCTTTAGTTCCGCCTAATCGTTAAAGTAAGACGAAATTTTGATTTCAATAATTTGCACCTTTGAATTTGTATGTCATGTTGGTATTAAATTTTTTTTTAAATATCCCTTAATATAATAACCAATAAATTTAAAGTCGGATTTACAACGTAAGGAATATTTTGAATTAACATTTAAAGTCCGTAATACACTATAAAAGTACTTTTACTATAATAAGTTGTTTCATTTGGAATACGTAACTAGATCTGAAGATTTTGGTAACTTTTGTGGTGTAAACGGACTTTGACGTATCCGTGTTAACCAATACAATGATAATATTATAAATGTTTTGTAAATATACAACATAAAAAATGAACTTTCCTTGTTAGTTACGTATTACAAAATAAGACAGATAATATAAAAAAAAAATTTATTATATTTACTATAAAAGTAACCAAAAAGATATGGTTTGTCCTTATAAAAGTGAACAGCATATATATATATATTTAATTATAAGAGCAGTTAACTAGGAAAATATTGGAAAGTTGTTTGGTAGCTGGGTGAGTACCAACTGTAAAGTGATTGTCTGTCAAATGGCGACATCTTTTCCCGCCAAGCCAACAAAAAAAAATGTAATTTATATATCTTACATATTACGTGTTAGTTATTTCGATATATCGAAAATATCGATATTTTTACTTCGATATATATCAAATATCGATATCACACTTACGATATATCGAATCGCGCATATACGATATTCAAAAATAAATTCCCATCCCTACCTGTAACATCTAAATTATAAAATGTAAACTTGTATAGATTTGTAGGCCCCTAAAGCTCCGAGCCCCTCGAAATACAGTGTTCCGCGTAATGTATTTCCGTTACTAACTACAGAAATACTGACATTTTATGGCAGACATCCACAAGTGTTGAGAATGTAATAGTTAAATCGTATTCCTGGATAGTAAAACGGTTTCAATTCTATCAAACCACTTATTTCTCTCGTGTTGAATATAAAAGAAAATCCATTTAATTCTCGCAATTCTTGTAATAAAATTGCACATTATTTTGTGTGTGGGTACAATTACAGTATCGGTATCGCATTAGTAGAGGAAATAGAGACAATCGCAGTGTTTGCTGGGGCGCCTAGAATAGCAGAGAAGTCCTCGGTTCCGGAATATAGCTGTACAGCTAACAACTTTGTTTAGAGGCCATTATAGTTAGTGTTAAACTTAATAGTGCCTCTTAAGTTAGTGAATGTGGTATCTTTAAATGTATAAATACAGGGTAGTAACGAAGAAATTAACAAAACTAACATTTTAGTACAAGTTTCAGGAAGCATTTAAAAATTCATTACGATGAATTTAAATTCACTACAGTGAAAATTGAATTAAAAGACCTGAAGATTTTCCTGAAAGGTAACTAATTTCTACCAGGAGTAGCTAATGTCCATAACCATAATTTTTGAGAGCCGCAGTAAGGGGTAGAATGAAACATAACAGTTTACAACTCTTACACAAAACTATCAATGTGAAACAAAATTAGTAACGATCTGTACATCAAATTTTGTGGAGAATTTGTATCTACCTAACAGTGATGTGTCGGTTCAGATAGAAGGTAGATACGTGGATACAGATACGCATCTTGGATTTAAGAAGAAAAACGAACAATCTTGAAACGACAATTGCATATGTTGCTCAGTTCCTCGATCGAAACAAAAACATGCCAAACGACACACAATTTAGTTGCGTTCGATCACTCACTCATTATATTTGATTAAATTAATTTTATTCTAATATTTAATGTTTACTAGACTGCTCGAAAATCACCGGAAAGTAATGTGATGATCGACTAAACATCAGAGTAAAATTTATTCCACCTTGAGTATTTTTAAACGCAAGCTTATATGAAACCTAGTTCGAATTCTTCTATATAATATCCGATTTAGATCCGCCATGGAAAAACGAATGAGGACCTGGATACCGATTTTTATTGGGTCATCCAGGGATATGGATACGGTTGCGGATATCCGGCCATCACTACTATCTAATGAGATATATTAAATTAAAAAAATTGATGTGAAGTGTAAATTTTCACACATTTCTGGGTGTCGCAGGTATTTAGTAACTGAATGATGATTATTTGGGATGCCAAAACAAATTTTATGTCAAAATATTTTTTATGTATTTTAATTCGAATGCCTAATACCATTATTTAAGTTTCTAAATATGTGCAGTATTTTTTTATATAGCAAAGATCATTAAGATTTTGAAAATTGCGCCTATGGCTTCCATGGGTTGCTTAAATCATAAGCCCCGCCCTCTGATCTCGTCAAACATAGAATTAAATTATAATTTCAACGCTTCCCACTGGTTATTAAATTTATGCTTTTAAAAATTATATGCAACATTTACCAAAATCGATATAACTAGAATTTTGACAAAATAATTTAAACAAAATAAAAATGCAAAAAAAAAACAGAAAAAATAAAATGAACAGGATTTGAACTCTAGTTTGCAAATTACAAACCGCACGACAAAACCAACTACGCTATTAGAGCTAGTGATCTGGTGTGTTACATAGTGAATTAAATATTTAACATATTTTAGTTAAAAACAAAAAATGCGTTATTTTCCGAAAACATAATCTGATCAAAAATTCTGTTGTACTATTCCAGTTCACACCAATGTACATTACTTAGAATTTTTTCAGATTTTTAGTTTAAATCATCTGGGCTACAGGGTGTGGGACAAAAATTTTTTGCACAATTTTGGCAAAAATCGCTTCAAAATAATTTTGCAAAAATAAATATTTGACCGTTAATTCACGTACCAAGGGCTTTCATTTAATACCCTACTCAGAATTATAAAAATATATTTTTTTTTTTTCAATGAGCACATATTTGTTTATATTTTTAGGGGGATATGTTGTTTAGATGTTTTAGTATTTTTCCTATGTTCGGGTCAAAGAGTTGTATAAGCATGCCAAATTTCAACTCTCTAGGTTTAGCCGTTTGGCTACAATTTTTACCGAACAGACAGACAGACAGACAGACAACAAAATGACGGTATAAGGGTTTTTTGGTCATACCTACAAAACTCTAAAAATAAATAATAATAAAAATTATATCGCTCAAAAATTTAATAATTGGTATCACGCAACAATTTTCCATATTTTTTAAACATATTTAAGGAATTTAAATAAGTTTTTAGTTTTGGCTTGAAAAGTTCAAATAATTGGTCAAAATTTTATCGATATGATTGTTAATAGTCCAGAACCTTCGTCGAAAATACTGCACTTGATGATAATGTAACTTGGTACGAAAGTTCTTTACGAAAATTAAATAATTTTAACAAGATGGTGGACAAAATAGATCACAAAGAACAATAACTACAACTAAATTTCACAATAGAAAAAAGTAATTACAAAAATATTTGTAGAATAAAACTCCAAGCTCCAATTTGCTGCATCTTACGCAAATATTAAATATTAATATATTTACAATTAAAAATAACCTGTAGGAAAGAAAATAAAAAAAAAAAATATCTTGAATCGGCCGCGGGTAAAAATGTCCTAATTTTCATAGAGAACACATGTACCAAGTGGCATTTTATTATCATCAAGTCTGTAGTATTTTTCGACGAAGGTTTTGAACTATAATCAATTATGTAGAAAAAAATTAGGAAGTATCACTTGAACACTTCTACACAAAACTACAAACATCGGAAAGTCTAGGGATATTGAAAAAAATATGAAAATATATTGCTTATTGTACATTTAATGTTGTATGGCTATGGAAAACAAGTAAAAACAATAACCAACAAGACAAAACAAATACAAATTAGACAAATTTTATTCAGTAAATGATCCATAGGTTGATCACATGTTTCATTTTAATTCGATTTAAAACGTTTATAATAATAATTTCAGTGTTTTTAGCAGCATTGACTATTCACGAGATGAATCGTGCGATGGAACTTTGTCAAATTAATTTTGTCAAAAATACAAAAACTGCAATATATTTCAAAAACGCAATTGGATAAAAAATTCCTCTCGTACGTCTCCGGCTCATACCAATGTACATTACCTATAATTTTTTCGAGCTCTTTTAAGAGCTTTCTTTTGATACCACACAATAAATTTTAAAAAAATATATTTTTTTTATCGACGACGCAAAATAATCGACATTTTTCGAAAAACTATCTGATCAAAAATTCCTGTTGAACTATTTCGGTTCCCATCAATTTTCATTATGGAGATTTTTTCAGATTTCTTGATTAACTCGTCTGGGAGATATAGTTGGGGATGAAGTTTATTGACAAATTTTTGGCAAAAATCCCATAAAAAAATTATTTTTCAAAAATAATTTTTTTATTTGTTTTATTTGTTTTATTTATTTTCTAATTTGTTTGTTGGTTCATGAATTAAGAGGTTTCTTTTGTTATGACACTCAAAATTTTAAAAAATATTAATTTTTTTATTAATATATAATTGTTTATATTTATCTCGGGATGTGTTTTCTTTTGAACTCGGTTTTTGAATCTTTTTGCTTTTCACTTTGAATCTGAGAGATGAGGAACTTTTTTTTTTTTGCTCTTCACTTGGATCTGGAAGGAAACAAAGACCTTCTTTTTGTTTGTTTTCCTGTGTCCCGGTTTTCCTTAACTGAAATCTGGTCACCCTATCTATATGTGAGTTGTATAAGCATGCCAAATTTCAACTTTCCATGTTAAGCCGTTTGGCTACAATTTGTACCGTACAGGCAGATAGACAGACAGACAGACAGACACCTGACGTGACGTCATAAGAGTTTTTTTTGTAGTCATACCTACAAAACCCTAAAAAAAAGGTCCTCACTTATAAACTACAAAGTGGTCACACAAAAAAAGGTCCTGGCTCTTCGCGGCGCCCCTGTAGCTTAGCCACGGCGCACAGTTTGGGAAACGCTGACCTACCCATAGGAAAGACGAATTAAAATCTCATACTTTAATTTTTTAAAATAGTCCGATCAAGGCCGTAAGACTTATAATTCACGTACAGATGTGTTCTCTCACTCACCCGGACAACTTGTAAACATTTCAAGTGCGTAGTTTGTCTATCAGTTTTGTTCGTTGATTGAGCATAGCTACGACAGACGTGCATATTAACGGTTCATGTTTTTGAGAATTCACTATGAGCTTGTCTTAAATTATAAAGTTAATTTAAAAGAATCAATGACGTGAAACCTGATAGACGTAGCTAAATTCTAACAGCCAACGATTTACAAAGGACCTTGATCGGATCACTTTTATAAATTGACCAGTTTAAAAGTTTACCAGCAAAGTACGTATCAGTAATTGGATAAAATTGGCTCAAGATAAAGTAAAATGGAAACAAGGGCATGCCTATGTTCAACAGCGGAGTTCAATGGCTATCGAATAATAGTTTAAAGTTTAAACTAGGTTATATTTAATGCAGTGCTGGATACTTCAGGTTTGTTGATTGTATTTATTTAACTAATTTTAATAAAGAGGTATCAGGTATTTTCCGCGATACATCTCTTGTAACGAGATATTTGCTAAATGCGCTAACCAAGCTTGAATTACTTGCCTACTATCACTTAATTAAGGTAATTCCCCATTGTTTGTTGTTCATTTCGCTGTTTTTTTCACAATGTAATATATTTCAATTTATTCTCTATTCTTGTTTTGCAATTTATCTTTAGCTTGTTTTCGACTCTGTTTACTTTTAATTATTTTTGCCTTTTTACTTTATTAAACTTCTTTGAATTATTTTGTTTATTTTATCAAGTAATTTCTTATTTTGTTTTCATCATTTTGGGAGAAACAAAAACGAATAAATTAATGAATTTTATCACAAAAAGCTTACTTATTAATACAACAAAATAATACTTCGACGAGAACGGAAAAGTTTAAAAATAATATGCCACCATTAATTTACATGTTTCAAGTCTTCTTCTTCAAGTTAGTGGGAAAGACGTCAATGTGATCTACAAATATTTGATTGTGTTCCAGTTGTCATATGTGCTTCATACACCTGACCATTATCTCACAGCTAAACAAATCGTCTTTTAATATGGAAGTTAAAGATATTCTGGAAAAAGTCAGTTCAGTTAGGACAAATGAAGGACAATGGAGAATCCTAATGAAGCATCTACTTCTTCTTCATGAGCCTTCATTTATTCAACGGCTTACGTTTTAAAATGCTCAAGGTGGAATAAATTTTACTCCGACGTTTGCCGCACAACTTGCTGGTGGGTTTGAAATGGTCTGATACAGAGGTTGGCAACATTTTTTACTTCAGGGGCCGCATTTAGTAACAAAATTTTGTGGCGGGCCATACTTCCTTTTGCAATTTCTATTTTAAATTCTTGTTTACGCCAGTTTACATTATTTTCGTCATTATTTTCATTTAAGGCAGCACGGCAGTAATTTGTTGGCTACGCTGGATAAGAAAAGTAAACATTATATTTTATTACTGGTGAGCCGCATAAAATCGTTTAGTGGGCCGCATTCGACTGGTTGGTTGGCGACTCCTGGTCTAATGTACATTAAATATTAGAGTAAAATTATTTTAATCAAAAACAATCAGTAAATGATTTTTAACTTAGCTAAATTGTACGTCAGTTGGTATATTTTTATTTGCAAGAACCACGCGATACATCAAACTATCGCTTCAAGGTCGTTTGTTTTTCTAATTGAATGCCGAATCCGTATCCGTATCCGCGGATAAGGGCGCAAATAACCCGTCTCCATATCTGAATCCGCGTATCTACCTTTTATGTGATCTGGCACATCACTAGAGCTTATGGGGTGATCTGCTCTCTAACCTTAAGGGTTCAAGGCTTTTAACTTGCAAGATTTTAACAAATGTTTCAATTGCGTTCATTTTTAAATGCCTTTAAATATATATTTTTTATTTATTTAATTAATTAAAGTACATCAACATCTTGGGTTATTAGTACCCGGTATTGTATTTTATAAGATATTGTTGATTATATTTCATTGTATGGGTATTATGTATGTTGGCGGTCGTCTATATTTGTGTGTATAGTTTTGTGTCTGTTAGAAATGTATGTAGAATTTTCTTTTGTTATGGTCGTTAAGTGCTTCTTGTAGGGTCAGGTATTTGGTGTATCTGTCTTATTGTGTCATATTTGGTGCATTCTGTAAGTGTTGTACTGTAATAATTGTGTTGCAGTCATTACATAAGGGAGGATCTTCTTTCTTCATTTTGTAGCTGTGTGTTATTCTTGTGTGTCCAATTCGTAGTCTGGTAGTGGCAGTTTGCTATCTTCTTGTTCCAGAGAATGGCCATTTCTTTGTGTCGGATTTTATTGTTTGTAGTTTATTAAGTTGTATATTTTGCCATATGTTGTCTACTTGATCCCGGATTTTACGTTTTATTTCATTTTTCATATCATAGTCTTGTACGGTCGAGTTATTCATTGGATCCTTTCTGGTGGCTTTTTTGTCTGCGGCATCTGTTTTTTCGTTACCTTTTATGCCTTTATGTGAAGGTACCTTAACCAAGCTGATTATAGTGTTTTGTTCTTGTAGGTTATGTATTCTTTGTTGTATTTCTTGGATGATTTTATTGCTACTATATGTTTTGCCTATAGTGGTTAGAACGCTCAGGGAGTCTGATTAGATGATGTATTTGGAGCTTCTTTGGTCTTTTTGAGCGATGATTTCTACACTTCGTAGGATTCCTTTGGCCTCGGCTATGAAGATACTGATCGGGTTGTCGAGTTTGTATTGGTGACTGGTTTCTTCTTCTATGACCGCTGTTCCTACTTTGTCTCCGCATTTTGAAGCATCAGTGTAAATAGGTACATAGTCTTTGTATTCTTCCTGGATTGTGTAGAATTCCTTGAGGTATACTTCTGTGCAAATGTCTTCTTTTCGGTATTGACTTAAGTGTAGGTTGATTGTTGGCTGGCAGCAGGAGTCTTTATCAATAAACTGTGGTTTAAGACCTGGCAAAATTCCCAATTATTTACATCTAAAAGTTGTTGTATGATATAATTTAAGGGGTCGATGAATAAAGGTGTTAATTAACAGTTTTTAAAACATAATATCATTAGTGGATGATAAAGTATATTTTTAAGTACCTTATATTTTATTAAAATGACATAAATTTGTTCAGTTTTATAATCAACCTATGTAACCAAATGATATGCCTGAAATCGCGTTGCAAAAACGTTCAAATATATTCTGCCATGTGCTCTTCTGCAATATCACAAAATTGTTACTTAACACCTGTGTTCAACAACCCCTTCAATTATCCAATTTATGAATGATAATGGTTAGTACACAATTTCAGTTTTGAAATTTTTGTATTTTTTTTTACAAAAAAGCTACGAATTATTGTTGGTAACAATGTAGCCAACTGTAACAATGTCTCCAACTGTAACAATGTTAAAAGTCCCAGCATCTTAAAACTTGGTGACTTTTCTATAAAACTGTTAAACTACAAATGTGATAATCACTGTAAACTATCAGTAGTTAAGGTCGTTAGTTGCTGAGGTAAAACAGATAAACGCTAAAGTAAAGTGTGAGGTAAACATGTCGCAAAGCGGGAATAGATAAAGAGAGAACTATGTGGAAAAGTAATTTACACTTTTAAACTTAGATAACGTTGTTAAAACTCTAAACCAGTCAAGAATTTGTCTCCTATTTCATGTAACACGATTAAAGTATTGGACTGGAGAAAAATAGGATTTATTGTTAGACTAGACACTATAGGATTCCTATATACCAAAGTGTGAAATAACTACGTACTGTTTTTGTTAGAAGGAATAAAACTTTTCACAATGGCGTATTCACACGTTTTAACAATGAAACCCATTTGGTTTCATCAATGTAAGGCAAGTAATTTTGGTCTTGTTTCAGAAATAAAATTTCGTAAATTAATTCAATGTAACTGTTTAGTTATACTCCGTTCAAACGTTAAAATAAAGTAAAGGGCTAATGGAGTAGTTTCTTTTTCATACTCTCTAATAGGTTTTTTTAATAACACTATCCTTTTCTTTCTTGGCGAGATTGCCAGCTGTAAAACACGCTAATCCTTGAAATCGTGGTACAAATGTTTATTAATTTTTCTCTGATAATGTTTCCATTTAATTTCAATAAATTATCAACAATAGAATATACAATTACGGATTGTATTTTGGATTCATTGACAGTTAGAACGCTTTTACAACATTTGGCAATATGGGAGCGGTATTTTCCATAAGAGCGATACTGTATTCTAACGTTTGAACGAACTATAAGGTTAAAATATTAAAAGATAAAAATAAGCAGTTCGCTACCGCTTTGTTAAAATTCTTATCTTTATTTTATTTAGTTTAGAAGGGAATTTTCGGTTGGAGAAACCACATATTTTATAGTCAATTGTTTTTTGCTATATACAGTTGTCGCTACTAGTTTAGTTTTTAGGGTTTTGTAGGTTTGACCAAAAAACCCTTATACCGTCATTTTGTCGTCTGTCTGTCTGTCTGTCTGTCTGTCTGTTCGGTAAAAATTGTAGCCAAACGGCTAAACCTAGAGTGCCTATTTGGCATGCTTATACAACTCTTTGACCCGAACATAGGAAAAATACTAAAACATCTAAACAATCCCCCTAAAAATATAAACAAATATGTGCTCATCGAAAAAAAAAATAATATTTTTTTATAATTCTGAGTAGGGTATCAAATGAAAGCCCTTGGTACCTGAATTAACGATAAAATTTTTATTTTTGCAAAATAAATTATTTTGAAGCGATTTGTGCAAAAAAATTTTGTCCCACACCCTGTAGCCCAGATGGTTTAAACTAAAAATCTGAAAAAATTCTAAGTAATGTACATTGGTGTGAACCGGAATATTACAACAGGAATTTTTGATCAGATTACGTTTTTGTAAAAAAACGCATTTTTTGTAATTTTTGGCTAATAATGTACACAAGTCATAGCTTTGTAACACGCTACACTGGAACGTGTAGTGGTTAGGACGCTGGCTTTTCACCCAAGTAACTCGATCCGAAAGGGATCGAACCCTGCGAGAAGAGACAATATTATTTTCTGTTTTTTTTTTTTAATTTTTATATTGTTTAAATTATTTTTTCAAAATTCTAATTATATTTTGGCAAATGTTGCATTTAACTTTTAAAAGCGTAAATTTAATAACCAGTGGAAATTGTTTAAATTATAATTTGATTCTGTTTGAATGTACACGAATTCAGAGGGGCGGAACTTATAACAACCAATGGAAGCCATAGGCGCAATTTTTAAAATTCTTAATGAACCTTGCTATATATATAAAAAAATACTGCACATATTTAGAAACCTAAATAATGGTATTAGGCGTTCGAATTAAAATTAACAAAAAAATATTTTAATATAAAATTTGTTTTGGCATTCCAAATAATCATCATTCACTTACTAAATACCTGCAAAACCCTGAAATGTGTGAAAATTCACACTTCACATCATTTTTTTTGTATATATAATCCTTTATTTCCTCTCGACCTTTCGGTGTTTAGGGTATTTACTACAATTACAAAACATATCATATCTCCTATCAACATTCTAACGTCATATTAACCATACATTACATTACATTACTATTTATTTTATTTCCATTCTCTTCCCTTCCAACCATTTCTTCACCCCTCCTCATAAGTCCCTTTCTTCCTCTCCATCCCAGGTAACCTCAGCCCCCTTCCTTCCTTCCTTCCTTTTCCCCCTTCTGCTTCCCAACGGACCTCTATCAGCAGCTGACTTCGGTCAGATATCAATACAGTGAATTAAATTAAAGCAAGTTAAAATTCCTGAAGTTAGATTTTTTGTACTTTCTGCACTATTGTAGTCACGACGGCTGACTTCGGTCAGTTTGTCGTCTCGTTCAATTCATATTTTTACTACTACTCGACCTGTGTCTCCTGTCCCACAGTCAATTGGTGCAGCAGCAGACAACACAAGGGGCCCCTTCAGACACATCAAGGCAGTACTGCGAGGTACCAGGTCTACAAGTATGAAATGCGTTTTTTTTTTTTTTTATAAAATACATGAAACTGAAGAGAACAGTATAAGTTTATTTATTCAAAGTATGCTCCATTAGAAGTTATACATTTTTCCCATCTTTCAGGCAATTTGTGAATACCTCGCCAGTAGAACTCTTCCCCTTTCCCCGCAAACCATTCATCTAGCCATTCTTTCACATTTTCATATGAACAAAAGTGCTACTCGGTAAGTGCGTGACCCATCGATGCAAACAAGTGGTAATCTGAAGGGGCTAAGTTTGGTGAGTAAGCGGCATGGGGTAGCACTTCCCACTTGAGTGCCTCCAATGTGTTGCAAACTGCTTTTGCCTTATGTGATGGAGCGTTATAGTGAAGAAAGATTACTTTGTGCTGTCTTCTTTCGTATTATGGTCGTTTTATGAGCAGCGAATGGTCCAATTCGATCAGTTGTTGTTGGTAGCGTTGGGTATTAACTGTTTCACCAGGATTTAACAATTCATAATAGACCACACCCTTTTGGTCCCACCAAGTACAGAGCATTGTCGAAGCATTGTTGATGTGGATGGTGAGCCTGGGTTCACCCATGATTTTTTGCGTTTGGGATTTTCAAAATAAATCCATTTTTCATCGCCAGTAATGATACGATGCAAAAAAGACTTTCTTTTGTATCGTGCAAGCAAGTGTTTTTGCGTTTTTCCATCTGCCTCTCATTCAATGCATGGGGAACCCATCTGCCGACTTTCTGGATCTTACCCATCTCTCGTAGGCGATTGGAAACAGCTTGTTGACTAACGCCTAACTGCTCTGCTAGTTGTTTTTGTGATTGACTATCGTCTTCCTGTAGCAATGTTTCCAATTTTGTATCTTCATATTTTTTTGGAGGTTTTCTATGTTCTTTGTCTGTAAGATCAAAGTCACCACTTTTGAAACGCAGAAACCATCATTCACACGTATCTTGCGATGGAGTATATTCACCATAAGCTTCTCGAAGCAGTCGGTATGATTCAGCAGCAGTTTTTTTCATATGAAAACAAAACAGTAATACTGTCCGCGAATGCTCTTTATTTGGCACAAAATTTGACATATTTAACACAGTAAAACAAAACTATATGATCACTTTTCAAATTATAGCCTATACGCATTTGACACTTAATGATAACTTAACAAAACGCCATATGTGTTGAAACTTTGAAATATACACTCTGTTTGCGCGGTAAGTTTGAAAAAAATCCGCATTTCATACTTGTAGACCTGGTAAGTCACGTTGTGCCATTTTGTTCCCCTATTTTATGCCTGTTTACTTGAACAAACGCAGCCAACTTACAGTCCACATCTTTAAAAACGTTTTTTTTTTTTGACGTTCTGAGGAACAACCCTACATAATCTATTTTTTAGAAAGGGACACTTAACTGCAGACATGTTTACTAGTGAAACTTGAGACCTATATATGTTAACATTAACATGAATTCAAAAATACTATATTATCTCAAAAACATGTACGATTGATAGATTAGATGCATTCGGAAGATATGTGTAAAACAATTAATCTCTGTCTTGAGATATAAACATTATTTGGTTATTTTTCTAGGAACATTATAATATTTAACTTATTAACAATAACTCTCGGCTGGATCATGGAGGTGTAAGATGACATTGTACATTTGGGCAATGTTAGGCTCTCGCGGTAGTTCAGTTAAAACTATCATTACGAGTTTATGCAGCCAGTTTTGGTACGTCATGTGTTAAAGACATTTTTTTAGAGTTTTGGGCGAGTAGAGTTAAAACAACAAGTAATTTTGTACGTAAGTTGTTGTGTTCGTATGTTAGTTACTGTAGTATGCAGTTTAAATAATTTTCATTTATGTAACAGCCCAAAACCCAAGAAAATTTTAATGGAGAGACAATATTCGGAGACTTGTGAGAGACAAATGGTTTTCGAAGATGCAAGTGAGGATTGTTGTGTTGTGTTGACAAATTGGTGTTTGATGTTAAAGAGCCTCTCATATGTTCAGTATTTGTACTGTGTCTTTAAATTTGTATTAGCTGTCATCGTTAATCTGTAAGTCATAATGTTAATATTAAACCCGTATCTTAATTAAAGTAGTTTAGTTAAAATGTCGAGTTTAATTTAACAACTCTTAATTTATCCTAAAAATTATAGCAACCAGATAGGCGAACCGGAGGTACATATCCGAAACCGCTCGCGGATTATAAACTCATTATGTGAGGGAAACTTAGATTCTGAAGGATGTACAATTCTAGTATCTTAATATTAATGTATTCCAAATTAATTAGCCAATTATGACTTTCATTTATATTATTAGACTAAATATTTGAATTAAAATGTACTTACATCATTATTTCCATAACTGGTAGCAATGGGTCCATCACTGGATTCCCATTTATTGGCAATACGAATTGTTTCAGCAGTCTTCTGTTGCACTGACTTTGTTTCATCGAGAAGAGTCAGTTCGTAAAATTCCTGGATGTCTGAAACAAGAACAAATCGTAAAACAAATGAAGGAGAAAATAAAATAAATAAAACAATTGGTTTTCGAATGTTAGCTGAGCAGGATTTGATCACCAAAAGAATAAAAATAGGATACAAACAAGGATAACACAACGAAGAAAAGATTTAATGTTTCATTAAAACATATATTTAAAAATTGACGTGAAGTGTGAATTTTCACACATTTCAGGATTTTGTAGGAATTAAGTCAGGGAATGATGATTAGGCCAAACGATGAATGCCGGTCACTACATAACACAATTACAAGTGTTGGTTTTAAATCATTTAAATCAATAGGCACGGCAAGAAGGTTGCAGTTAGATTTGTTCTACCGGGTATCATATGTCTCTAATAATATATATTTTAAGGCATTTTTTTTTCTTTTGTGTAATTGCAAAAATATCATTCAAATCCAGACCTGGCAACACTGCGGGGGATCTTTTGTCACGCAAGATCATAACGCTTACAGAGACATTGCTTATATTTCGACTATATGAAAAACTAACAGATTCTCTACTAGAAATAGAATCTCAGCAACCGGCCAGGTATTTATTTATTTTCCAATGCGATATTTTCAAAATTAATTTATGTACCTCTTCTCTACCCATAACAAAATGTATCCATTATCCATGTATATAAAAATACAGACGATTCCGCTTATCTGGGCCACCGCTTAATTGGGGCAGCCGCTTATTTGGGACAAATCTCAAAGAACAGAAACCAAACCAAGGAATCAACAGTAAATTTACATGTTTAATTGGGACAACATTCCGCTTAATTGGGACAGTAAATTTAAGATCACAGTACATATTATGCTACACATATTCTCAACCAGGAGGCAAAAAAATGTATGGCCGTGCTACAGCGTTATTTTATGCAGGAAGAAAATGAAGGGAACCCTACATCCGTACTGAATACCTGTGCTGATTTTGTAGAAGTGAAATGTTACAAATCAAAAGACAGACTACACTTGACGCATTTTTGCATTGAATTAAATTGTATGTACCTATTTATTATTTTATTTTGGAATTTATTATTATTTTTTCTTAAAAGTATATATTTTTTGGTTATATGTAATTTATAGTTTTGTCCAAGAGTTTATAAAATAAGATTATTGAAAGAAAAATATGCATTGTTTAATTTTATGAGAAATTCGCTTAATTGGGGCAGCCGCTTAATTGGGACAAAATGCCTAAGCCCCGATGTGTCCCAATTAAGCGGAATCGACTGTATATATTTTTTAGTTTTAGCTAAGATATTAAACGAAAATCTTAATACTTGGCAAAATTTAGTCAAAATGAAATGTATTTCAAAAAACAATTACCGTTCCTTAATCTGCACTTCTTGTATTTAATATCCCCACAATAAAAATTTTCTTTTTTTAATAACACAAAAACTGTAATATTTTCCAAAAACGAAATTAGATAATAAAAATCCTCTCATACATTTCCGGTTCATAGTAATATACACTGCTTAGAATTTATTCAGATTTTTAATTTAACCCCTTAGGGTTAAAAGGTGTGGGGACACCTTTTTAGTACTTTTTTTGGAAAAAAAACGTATTGAAATAAAAAACTACTTCCTGTTCCTTTATCTACGTCTTAAGAGCTTTCTTTTGATACCACACAATAAATTTAAAAAAAATATATTTTTTGATATGACACAAAAATCAGTATTTTGTGAAAAACCAATTTGATCAAAATTTCCTGTTGAATTCCGGTTCCCATCAATGTATATTATTGAGATTTTTTTCAGATTTTTAGTTCAACCCCTCTGGGAGATAAGGTGGATGACAAAAGTTTTTTGCCATTATATTGACAAAAACTCCATAAAAAAAGATCTTTCAAAAATAAAAATTTGTTTGTGCATGCACATATTAAGACACATTTCATTTGGTTTCATTTGACACCCCACTCAAAATTTTAAAAAATATTTATTTTCCCATCAAATACATATTTGTTTATATTTATCCCACGCTGTATTTTTTTGAACTCTCTATAGTTTTTCTATATGTGGGTCAGAAAGTTGTACATGTATGCCAAATTTCAACTTTCTATGTTCAGCCGTTAGGCTACAATTTCTACCGTACAGACAGACAGACATACAGACAGACAGATACATGAGTGACGTTATAAGGGTTTTTTGATGGTCATATCTACAAAATCCTAAAAATGATAATGTATATGTATATAGATTTTGTATTCGTCATATCAAACAATCTACAGATTATCAAACTAAGATTCAAAAGTATAAAGGTCTCGCTTATATTATAAAAGAAAAATTGTGTGTTAATAGTTAAATGAAACATAGGTCACAATTTGTAGTATGTTCAAGATCCGTAGGATTTCAGTCAAATCAGGAGTACCACAAGGTTCACACTTGGGTCCTATTTTTTATAATATATATATAAACTCAATTTATAAATGATTCGATTTTTGCTCCATTTTATTATTTGGTGGAATTCAATTATTACCTGTTATATACGTCAAACACAAGGCTGCTAGATCAGGTAGATTTAACGAGATTAGTAGGGGATTCCACACAATATTCACTTCATTAAGCGGTAGATTTACATTTACGCATTATGTATTTGACCCACGAATTGAATCAAAAAAATGTCATCTTAAATTTTGACCCGTCTGAGGTAAAAGGCTCACCATCACTGATATCGATGAATGTTTTCCCAATTATGGCGATAAAGTACAAGTTACTCATTCTGTTTGACCATAAACTAAATTAAATCGGTAGTATCTAATTTAGAAACTTTGTACAAGAATAAATAAGCTAATTCTAGATGAATTTTAATCTTTTTGTCTCATTTCTCAAGTATAATACTTTTAAAGTCTTGTCCCAAGTGTCATAACTCGGAGTACAGTGACAAGAGTAGCTGAAAGAGCTACTCTGATGGCTGACTTCATTAAGGAACAACATGTCTGCAGTGGATTACAAAGTCATGTTTAGTGCCGACATTATAAATAAAACAGTCATCCTTGTTCATTTTATTGTGTCTACGTACTTCATACCTTGCTGTGTACCTTTATAAGATTTCTCTTTAAGCTTTCAGTTTACCTGGGTATTTGATTACATTCAAAACATTAATTTTGATCGAAGAGTTTAATAAAACTTAAGAAAATTGGGTTGGAGTTGTGCCAGTTCTAAAACTGTTAAGAAATTAAGATTGAGTTCCATAACATATATACGGTTTTAGAAACATAGTAAAGAATAAAAGAAAAACATGAAAGGTTTGTTTGTCACCATATTATTGAGTTCTCTTAAAATTTACAATAATTATAAATAGTATAGATCAACCTTTTTGCACCCGCGGACTAGTGAAAATAGGATAAATATTTCGCGGACTGGTTTAAATTTAAGACACAAATAAAAACCAATGTGTAGGTATTTCCTACCGAATATCTGAAAAGTAACCTCAATTATTGGTTACGGTTTGCTATTTTTGAGTAAGTTCAAAAGACAATATTGCCACCAAAAACTATAGTCTATGGCATATGATTAAGCAAATCTAAATAGGATTTTTATTTCCTTCAGTTGTCACAGCTTCACTTATATATATTCTTTATTCCCTAGGCCTTGCGGCGTTCAGGGTATTAACCATTACAAAAAAATAAAACAAACAATCCAAAAATAAATAACAATACCATCCAATAAAATTTACGACAGCTTCACTTTTTAACGATTGATTAAGAATTTTGTTAAACGAAATGGTTAAAACCCTCCTTCAATCATTAAAATTCACTAGATTTCAAATACCACGTAAGCAAAAAAAAAAAAAACAGCCTATTTAAAAGCCTAAACATTTGTTAGAGCACACGTAAAAATCAAAAATCAATTTTCGATTAAAATTTTGTTTTTTTCTTCTTCATATTAATTGAAAATGTGTAGGTATTTCCAACCGAATATCTGAAAAGTAACCTCAATTATTGGTTACGGTATGCTATTTTTGAGTTGAAAAAAAAGATAATAGTGCCACCAAAAACTATAGTCTAAGGCAAATGATTAAGCAAATCTAAACAGGATTTTTATTTCCTTCAGTTGTCACAGTTTCACTTTTTAACGATTTATTAAGAATTTTGTTAAACGAAATGGTCAAAACCCTCCTTCAATCGTTAAAATTCACTAGATTTCAAATACCACTTAAGCCAAAAAAAACAGACTATAGACAAAGATTTTAAAAGTGTCCCGCTATCCCAACATTAATCAAACAAAAACACAATTTGACGCAATTTAAATTTTAGTTTTGTTCCTTTTTTTTCTCCTTCTTCATTTTTTTTAGGAATTTGTAGGTATGACCAAAAAACCCTTACACCGTTATTTTATCGTCTGTCTGTCTGTCTGTCTGTCTGGTAAAAATTGTCGCCAAACGGCTAAACATAGAGAGTTGAAATTTGGCATGCCTGTACAACTTTTTGACCCGCACATAGGAAAAATACTAAAACATCTAAAAAACATATCCCCCTAAAAATATAAACAAATATGTGCTCATCGAAAAAAAAAAAAAGTAGTGGGGTATCAAATGAAAACCCTTAGTACGTGGATTAACGATCAAAATTTTATTTTTGCAAAATAAATTATTTTAACGCAATTTTTGTCAAAATTGTGCAAAAAATTTTTTGTCCCACACCCTGTAGCCCAGTGGTTTAAACTAAAAATCTGAAAAAATTCTAAGTAATGTATATTGGTGTGAACCGGAATAGTACAACAGGAATTTTTGATCATATTATGTTTTCGGAAAATAATGAATTTTTTGTGTTTTTAACCAAAATATGTTTTTTTTTTTATTTTATTTAAATTAGAAAATCAACAGGGAGATCATCCCCTAGCGATTTTCACATACATTTATACAAAAAAAAAAGAAATAGTACAAAGTATATATAAAATTCACAAAATAGTTTTTAAAATTACAAGAGAACTAGATTATACATATTATGAATACAATTACATCAAAGAAAAAATAAAAGTTTTAGAACAAAGTTTTAATTACAGCTTTGAACTGAGAGAAATTTAAAAAGAAAATATCGCAAGTATCAAAGTATTTATCATAAGTGATAGTACATCTATTAATTGGTGAGTTCATGCCTATATTTGTCGTTCTGTTATTAAAATAAAACGTATTGATTTGCCTAGTGTTTCTTGAAGGTGCATTGAAATTAATAAGCCCTAAAATATGAGGGCAATCTATCAAATTGTTAGTAATTTTGAATATTACATGCATGTCACTAAACATACGTCTAGTAGCTAAGTTTGTTAGGTTATAACGGGTTAATCTTTCCGGGTAATGTAGAACATTATTATTAAAAAATTTGTAATCAAGGTGTTTAGTGAATCGTCTTTGCACAGATTCAATTCTATCAATATAGATGTGATAGTTAGGATTCCATATGACAGATGCATACTCTAGTCTACTGCATACCAATGATTTATACAACTGTAACAAGCTAGCAGGTTGCGCGAAATCTTTAGTAATTCTTATTATAAACCCCAGGGTTTTTAAAGATGACTTGACTATTTTTTCAACATGTACATCAAATTTTAGTTTTCTGTCTAGGTAAATGCCTAAGTCCTTCACAGTGTCGACCATTGTGAGAGTTGAGCCGCCCATTGAGTAACTAAAATGTATAGGAACACGTCTTCTGCTGAAACTTATTGCTTGACATTTATTTAAATTAAGAAATAATTTATTTTTTACACAATAACAATAAAAGTTGTTCAGATCACAGTTTAGGTCATGACAGTCTTGAATAGTTTTGATTTTTTTAAATATTTTTAAATCGTCTGCATATAAAAGAAATTTTGAGTGTTGGAAACAAGTAGAATCATTAATAAATATGTTAAATAGAATGGGACCTAAATGTGAACCTTGGGGTACACCAGAAGTTACCAGAGACAAAACTCGACTTACAGTTATTGATAGCGACGGCCTGGGATCTATTTGTAATGTAAGATTCTAGCCATCTCAACAAGTTGCCATGTATACCCAGTGAAATTAGTTTTGATATAAGTAAGCTATGGTTAACCTTATCAAAGGCTTTTTTATAATCTGTATATATCACATCAACCTGTCCGGCAGTATCAACATTTGCATGAGTATATTCCATGAATGATATTAAGTTTGATGTAGTAGATCTTTTTGCACAGAAACCATGTTGTTCCGGTATGATAATGTTTTTTAAAGAAACAGATAAAAATTTAGTAACAAAACTTTCAAAGATTTTCGCAAATACATTCAACTTAGATATCGGTCTATAGTTACAAATGTCATTTGTATCGCCACTTTTATGTATTGGCGTAATGAGCGCTTGTTTCCACAGGTCGGGGAAGATTCCAGCTATTAATGATTTATTAAAAATGATAAACAGAGGGTCACATAAACTAGCGGCACATTTTTTTATAAACAGAGAGGGTATCCCATCAGGTCCTGCCCCTTTCATCTCATCAAGCGATTCTAGGTTTTTTAAAATATTATATTTACTTATAAATTTCATATTTATACTGGTAGGGTTATAATTGTAAATGACAGGAGTAGAGATTGTTACTTTGGGCTCAAAGTTTGACTGGAAAAAATTATTAAAAATATTGCAAATACTATCATAATTATCTACTTTTTGATCTTTAAGTTTCATTTCAGGGGGAATATTTGTATGACCTTTTTTAACAGACACATAACTCCAAAAAGCTTTTGGATTTGATTTTAAGTTATTCTCCGTGGACATAATCCAATCTTTATAATCATTTTTGATAGCTTTGCGCAGTCTTTTTCTTAATAAAGAATATGTGTTATAATAGTGCATTTGATTATAAATTTTCCACTTTTTATGAAATTTGTTTTTCTCTTTATACATTTTTATCGTTGATTTTTTATACCAAGAGGGAAATTTACAATTTTTAATTGGTTTTAATGGTACATTTTCAACAATTATTGCGCTAAGGATGCTATAAAAATGTTTTATGACTGTATTTATGTCATCAAAATTTAGACTGATATTCCAGTCGATAGAAAATAACTTATTATTTATGATTTCATAATCAGTGTTGGAAAAGTTCCTTTTCTTAAAGTTGGCTTTTGGTGTTTGTGGATTGTTATTTAGACTAAAATAAAATTTAATTGCTTTATGGTGTGAATCTTCTTTAACCAATGGGGCATCAGACGGTTCCAATGAGATATTGTCATAATTACTTAATATTAAGTCTAAGATTCTATTATTAGCATTCGTTACATGATTAAATTGCATAAGGTGAGATATGGCAAAGAAATCTGCAAAATTTACTGATTTGTGGTCGTCGAAGTTACTTGGCAATAAGTGTAGTCGGTCATGTTTTGGACTCCATTGGATATTAGGAAAATTGAAATCACCAGTTATCAGAAATATATCGTTTACATGCTCATTCATTAATGATATGATATTTTCGAAGAAAACATTAATTTTACTCAGTTCAATATAATTAGGGAGATACACACAGCAGATATGTAATCTTGATTTTTGAAGTTTAAGGGATATCCATAAGTCCTCAATATCTTTCGAATTCCATTTCAATTGTTCGGTAAATTTCAAATTATTTAATACAGCTATCAGACTACCACCGCCGTCTGATTTATGCGACGTATGCATATCCCTATCCCGGCGAAATACTTGATAATTACTGTTAAATATCTCGCTACTACAGATGTTGTCATTTAACCAAGTTTCGACCAAACATATCACATCATATTCACCGCTAGAAGTATTCATAAAAATTTCATTTGTTTTAGTACGTAAACCACGTACATTTTGAAAATACATTTTTATACTAGCCATTTTGATAATGTAATATATTTAGACGAGTATTAGCCAATAAATCAAAACTTACACTAAATTAGAAAGCGAAATCTCATCACGTATACGAATAGGTATTGAATTGTCATTTTTGCGCACTAATATTTTGCAGTCGCTGACCCACACATATTTATAGTGGTTCTTGAAGCAAAAAGTCTTGGTTTTAAACAATAGCTCTTTATTTTTGGGTGTTAGATGATCAGACACATATATTTTATCACTTGCACTGTTAGTGGTCGCTGAGGTGATTCCTAGCTTTCCAACTGTTAATTCTTCTTTATGAGCTTTGGCAGCAGCCATAATATTTTGTTTTTCCAATCTGGAAGTTAATCGAACAATGATGGGTTTGAATTTCCGCTTTGGGTTGCGGTTGGGTACACGGTGACAGGCATCAATAGACTGTGGGTCTATATCGACCCCTATTAGTTTACCAATGTGTTGCACCACCGTCAACACGTTCTCGTCCTTCCGTTCGGGTACTTCGCTTATTTCGATGTTATTTTTTCTACTATATTGTTTTAAATCTTCTATTTCTGTTGTAAGAAGAGCCTTATCATTCTCCAGTTGTGTAACTTTATTTTCTAGTTTCTCAATTTTTTTTAGCGCTGAAGCAAACTCGGACATTTTAGTGTTGAAGCTGTCAATGCAGTTGCTGCTAAATTCAACACTCTTAAGCAGTTCTTCCTGTTTATTCCGTAGGATTTCAAAATTCCGGGATAAATCCTGTAAACCAGCTGTATTCATGATAGGTTCCTTTGGTTTTGGTTTTGATTTTAGGCAGGAGCCACACGTCCAAGAGAAACCAGGTACCATAACATTTTCGGCAAAATTGCTTGGCAGATTTCCACACTTAACGTGGTACCAATTATGGCAATTACCATTGCATTGGAGGCCTGGATTAGTCCTACTTATTATCCCATGACATGTTTCGCAGCTCTGAGGCATGATGGTAGAGTGTCTCCCCTTCTCCTCTTTCCTTTCCTATACCCTCACTCCTTTTTTTAGTAAATTAAAAAAGAAATTAAGAAAGAGTCAAAGAAACTTGTTTACAGTCACTGTTAGTAGCCACTTATTGATGGTCCCTGATGGATTATGACGTCAGTATTCCAAGAGTACTTAGCACAAGACACGTCTAAGATCGTTTATTGTCTTACTTAATTTTACACAAATATGTATTATATTTATACAATTTAGTTTAAACAATATAAATGATGGTTTAACAGTAAGCAACACAATTATTGAAACACTAAAAAGCTGGTGAAAAACACTACACAGCTATATGAAGTACCAAACTATTATGTAAATCTTTACCAGTAATTAGTTTAAAAAATCGGGAGCAAAACAATATACAACTGTACTATTCAAAGGTACGGTAACTATGTTAAATATTTAATTCGCTATGTAACCAAGTTGATACGTCACCGCTCATAGCGATGTGCGTCTAGTCATTGGTTTTCTAATTTGTCAAACAGGTAACTTGCAAACTAGAGTTCGAATCCTGTCAATTTTAATTTTTTTGTTTTTTTTTTTTGCAGTTTTGTTTTGTTTAAATTATTTTGTCAAAATTATAGTTATATTTTGGTAAATGTTGCATTTAATTTTTAATAGCGTAAATTTAATAACCAGTGGGAAGTATTGAAATTATAATTTAATTCTGTTTGATGTATACGAAATCAGACGGCGGGGCTAATGGTTTAAGCAACCAATAAAAGCTTTAGGCGCAATTTTCAAAATATTAATGAACCTTGCTATGTAAAAAAAAAAATACTGCACATATTTAGAAACTTAAATAATGGTATTAGGCATTCGAATTAAAATTCATAAAATAATATTTTACACAAAATTTGTTTTTGGCATCCCAAATAATCATCATTCAGTTATTAAATACCTGCAAAACCCTGAAATGTGTGAAAATTCACACTTCACATAATTTTTTTTTTTTTTGTATAATATGAGGGTGTTCTATTAACACATCACTCAGAAAAACAGATTTAGATACTAAGGACCGGTTTTTGAAAGCGTAGTTAACTATAACCAAATAGTTAGAAAATGGTTGCTTTGGTTACCTATAGGATTGTTATATTGTAACCCAGTTTAACCAAAAGATTAAACTCGGCCAAGCTTTCAGAAACCGGCCCTTAGTTACCAAGTTAATCTTTATACAATGATTATTAATATAACGATTATCTTGATAGTTAGGTATCCTAGATCTGTATTTTCTTTTCTTTTTTTTTAGGGGGAGAGTTATTTGCCCAATTTTGTCGGTTTTAATATTTTGTCAATTTAATTAGAGAAAGCAGATATAAATTTAAATTAAGATATATTACGAGTATTCCTTTGTAACTTTTGTGAAAGTAGCTTTTTCCTGCAATAAATTTCTAAATAAGAGATAATATTTTAGTCACTTTCAATGGCGACCTTTTCAACAGCTTTTAACCCTGCTGGGCTGCAACCCGCATGACACAACAACCACAGGGGTTGCGGATTGCCATTTCTAAAAACATTTCAAAAGTTTTTAACATAAAATAATATTCTGCGGTATAATAATTTGAAATATATTTTGTTTGCGGTGTAATAACATAAAATTATATAAATAAATTATAAATAGTGTATAAATTATGCTTCATTTTGATCTACTCCAAAGTACACGTCTCTAGAAATTTTGTAAGAAGCATAGGGCTTCCATATGCGACCGCTGTAGGCACCTTGCACACATGAACTCGGTTCTCAGCTTTTAAATTTTTTTATTATATTTATAATTTTAAAAGAAGGCCTATGCCACCTTGGCCATAAATAAAAAAATCCATAACATTTTTAGCCATTGATAAAAAAAAAAAAAAACACAAAAACTGCAATATTTTCCAAAAACGCAATCTGATTAAAAATTTCTCTCCTACGTTTCCTACACAGATTAATGTACATTACCTATTTTACAGATTTTTATATAGGTCTGCTTTATAAACTAAAAAATCTCCTATCCAGCAATTAGTACTTTCTTTTTAAGTCCTACTTGATATATAGAAACTTCTAAGTTAAATACAGTGATGCTCTATCAATTTACTATCCCATAACATCTGGTATTCCCCAAGGTAGTGTACTTGGACAATTCCTTTATCTACTTTATACTGCAGATATACCTCAGACAGACGACACTATATAAAAGGTGTCTCAGAATAAATTTTATATTTATTTAGCTTACTGCGTGAACGCAACGTATCCGAGGGGCGCGGGGGTTATGCCAATCGGTAGCCTGGCTCTTGGGAATTCAGTCGCTATGGAGGGTTTCTCGGGAGCAGACCGCACGTTATGCGTGCGAGAGTTTTACAAAAACGGTGATTCGGCGACTGTAGCGCGTAGAAAATTCTGCAGTATTCGAGGTTTTCGCCACTTAAATGATGCGCCAAGCATTCCTCTCATTCGACATTGGGTTAAAAAGTTTGAAGTGACTGGTACAACGCTGGATAAATCAAAATCCGGGCGACCTAGGTCATCAAGAACGGTAGAAAACTTGGAGAATGTTAATCAGTCTGTTCGTGACGACCCGAACCTTTCAATTCGGAAGCGCGCAAGTGCTTTAAATGTGCATAGATCATCATTACATCGCATTATGTTTTTTCTCTTTTCTATCTTCTTGCTCCAATGACCCTCTCCTTCTTCCTGTTCTCCTTCTGGTTTCCCTCTCCGATCTTCTTCCTTCTTGCTTCCAGTTCTCTCGCCCATCTTTGATTTATTTTATTTCATTCTCTTCCCTTCCAACCATTTATTCACCCCTCCTCCTATCTCCCTTCCTTCCTCCCCATTTCTAGGTAACCTCATCCCCCTTCCTTCCTTCCATTTCTCTCTTTCTGCTTCCCACCGGGTCTCCTCCTTCTTTTCTTTACCCCTTCCTGTTATCCTTCCCCAATCTCCATCCTTCTTGCCTCTAATTCCCTCGCCCACCTCTCCCACCTTCCATCTTCGTGCAACAGGTCTCATGTGCTCCCCGACCATACTGTCATCTCTATATCTTCCTCCTCCTCCCCACACATCCTGCACATCTTTTCCTCCTGTTTCCTCCAATATCTATTTCCTCTCTCTTCATTCCCGCACCTTAGCCTCGCAATCCTCCTAACTCTCCCTCCTGACCTTCCTCTTTCTCCCTTCAAGTAGCTTGGTACCCCTATAGACGACACTAGGATAGCTGCATTTGCTGATGACGTTGCTATACTATCAACAAAAGATGATCCTAACGAAGCTTCTGCAATTCTTCAAAGTCATTTAAATCTTATAAACGATTGGTACAATAAATGGAGAACTAAAGTAAATCAGTCTAAATCTGTCCAAGTCACGTTCACAACCAGACTCAATACATACGCCCACAAGTAACAATCAACGACATTCCAGTTCCCATAAAAACTGAAGTAAAATACCTTGGATTGCATTTGGATCAACGATTGACCTGGAGTAAACACATACAAGCCAAACGTAAGCAGTTAGGCCTAAAATTTCGCCAAATGTACTGGCTTATTAGTAGAAAATCAAAATTATCAGTTTCAAATAAAATTTTGCTCAGGGACCATACTCAAGCCCATATGGTCGTATGGATGTCAATTATGGGAATGTGCCAATCCGACCAGATTAAAAATAATATAGCGATTCCAATCAAAAGCGCTTCCAGCTTTAGTGAATGCACATTGGTACGTCTCAAATAGAATGATCCATGAAGACCTCAAAATCCCTTTCATCACGGAAGAAATTCATACAATTGCCAACAAATACCATGACCGACTCATTGGACATGAACTTGTGAGAAATTTAATAAATGACCTTGGCAACAGAAGGTTAAAGAGACTTTGGCACAACACTGAAGACAGTGATATATTAGGAGAAACGTCACTGGATGTCTCCCTTACATGCTGACTACTTTCAAATAATTTACTTAAGGCTGCGTATAACCCCCAGAGGTTACTAGTTTCTTATACAAAACTAACAATCTGTAATAAAATTAGTATCAATCTATACATCAAATTTTGCACCAAATTTTTATCTATCTAATATGATATTTTTAATTGTAGAAACATTTATTGTAAAAATATTATCGCTCAATAACTTAAAAATAGACATCAGCGATATTGTTCTGTAATTTTTTAAATCTATTTGTGGATTTCGAATAACAATTATATTTATATAGTTTTGTGTAGAAATGTTCAAATAATACGTCAACAATTTTTTCGACTTGATTACTTATAGTTTAGAGCCTTCGTCGAAAAATATTATACTTCATGATAATAGAATGTCACTTGGTGCACGTATTCTTCACAAAAATTAAATCATTTTTACCCGTAACACCTATTTTGAAAACCGCGGCAGAAAAAAGTACAATAACTATAAGTAGTTTTCACAATAGAGTAAAATAGCTAAAAACATATATGTAGAATGGAGCTTTAGCTACAATTTGCCGCATCGTACGCAAATATTCGTCTATTGGTTTACAAGATGGCGTATATAATGCAATTTGCTTATTTATAGTTTCATAACAGTTTTCTCTAGAATTAAAAATATCCTATTAGATAGATAAAAATTCGCTGCAAATTTTGATATATAGATTGTTATTTCTGATTATTAGTTTTGTATAAGAAACTATTAAGAACTATAGGGTTGTGCGCCGCCTTAATACTCGCAATGAAGTAGATTGTAAATTAAAAAAAAATCAAAAAGAAAAAACAGATTTTTAGTTTATGACAAGAACTTTTTTATCACATTTTCGGTTAAAATCTTATTAAAAAAAAAACGAATTAAAAAAAAATCGAATAAATTGTTTTTAGTTTTATCAAAAAATGTTTCAAATAAAAGTTGTTATTGCTTTCATAGCAACTTTTGTTAAATGAATTTTTTCGAAATATTTTTCTGTTGTTAAATATTCGCAAAAATCTTAAAATCGACACGAGTAAACTCTAATTTTTAGTCAATCGGTTTTTACCAAAAGTTGATCAATTTGTGCCATTGATGTCAAGAGCTTAAATATGAAGTTTCATAAAAATACTTTTAGCCGAATTTCCTCTGATCGTGTACACAGACAGACAGACGGAGGGACGGACAGACAGACCGACAGACATCATGCTAAAAATAGTCGTAAAAATGTAGAGACCTCAATTCGTGGAGATCCACCAAAATCTCGAAATGTCAAAATCGGTATGATCTAAATACCTCCCTTATATATGTTGGTGGTCGGTAAAAAGCAGCTCTAAACGCAGCCTTACTTCCCTTGTAGTTTGGATAACTATTATTAATTTCAGATCGTGTCACCTGTCTGTAAATATAAATCAACATTTTTGTGTTAAAAATTCCCATATTGTATTCAGAATGCGTATGGCACAATTCACTAAATTTAAGACGTTCCGTAATATTTGGATGGAAATAAATCTTTCCCACACATATGTACGCACTGCATTGCTACAAGGCACTCAATCTTACACGTATACGTTTATACACACATTCCGACGACCTACATACGTCATACGCACACACCGTGACGTCACAAACAGCCCTCACACACCAACATACGTCAAGGGCGTAGCGTACTGTTACAGGGGAGAATGTTACCGACACACTCGTGCGTAATCCTGTTCTTGAGGGGCTCAAAACCAAAGGATATAAGTTATTTTGGCAGCCAACAATAATAGTTTCACGTAGGTGGTTTCATAGAAAGCCAATTCCTGTTTTAACAACAATACTTATTATCAGAATGGAATAATAAGTAAGGTGTAATATTATACAGGGTGGTGAATTGACCTGTCGGCCATAGCGATTTAACATGTAAAATAATAAATATACTATTTTTTGCTTCATCATCAATTGATTTAGAGAGAAAGTCCAAGAGATAAAATTTATTTATAATTTACATCTCTACATGTTAGTAAGTTAAAAATTTTGGCGTTCAGCAACAAAGGCTATTTGCGCCTAACGCAGTCCATCTAAATGACTAGGCTATATATTAAAAACAATAAATTAGACAATAAATAAATAAATAAAATCATTAAAAATACGCCTACTCAATAAAAGAAATCTTGCACTGAAAAACACTAATAAATAATATAAAATGTCTGTTCGAAAATTTGAACAGACTCAGGGTGATGGTAAAAGGCTGTAAAGGGGCCAATTACCATCGAATATCACAGTCAATAACTAGAAACACATTAAAATAAGGTGCAAGACTTCACTCATAAAACAATAAGTTCGATACTCGCAGGAAGTTCGATTCTCTCAGCCTGTCCATGAGTACCCTGTCGTCACCTAAAGCAACTGACAGGTCATACCACAGGACTAACCTCTCCCTGATATCTTCGATCTGTATACACTCAGTTAAAAAGTGTAACACAGACAAATCTGTGTTACACGTCTCACAAATAGTGAGACGTGTAATAATAGACTCTTTCAACAGTGGCTTATACTGAGGTGTGTGATGGCGGTTTCCTCCCTGCGGTTAATCTTGCAGGAATAACCCCATGGTTTAACGTCTCCCTTAATCTGTCGTAACTTAACGTTCTGTGTGCGGCTCTACTCATGTTGCCACATGTCTAAAACCAGGTGTTTCAGATGACTCTTTGTGTCACTCGGAAAATAAAACTCACATCAATCATAGGTCTGTGAGATGATGCGGCTTTTGCAGCTGCATCTGCCGCTTCATTGCCTTTAATACCAACATATCCCGGTATCCAAAACAGCTCTACCCTCACATTCTGAGCATTCAGATTGTGGAGTAGCAACCGGATCTTTAGTACAAGAGGATGCACTGGATCTAGATCTTGGATAATGTTCAGAGCGTTCAGTATACACTTGATACTCAAGATAACACTTGACCGACTTTGCTCTGAGGAAACAAAACACAGGGCATTGAAAATAGCGTACAGCACAGCAGTGTACACACTCGTTATGGAATGCAGACGGTACTGAAACTGTTGACGTGGGTTCAGGACAACGAATCTCTACATGTTAGGTAAGTAAACTATCTTCCAACTACTTCCGAGGAAATTTAAATATTATAAAGCATTCTTTATCTAGTAGTGATGTTTGATAAACAAATGTACGAGGGCATATTGAAAACTAATGCCTACATGGCCATAACTTTTATAATGACGGGCCAGACCGTGTCAAAAGTGGTTTGCCATTTACCTTAAGTATCTGTAAATAAGTCCTCCTAACGGAGTTTCTCAGCAACATCGCGTTTGCGCATGACAGTTCTAAACTTGGTGGCCGGCATAGATGTGCGGTTAAATCAACGAGCTGTCATTGAATTTCTTACTGCGGAGGGTATAGCGCCCATTGATATCCATCGAAGGTTAAGTGCCGTGTACCATGAGGCGTGTGTTGATGTGAGTACTGTTAGGAGGTGGGTAAGGACTGTAAAAGACGCAAGTCCTGCTGAAACGGATGTCCATGATCGGGCACGCAGTGGCCGACCAGTGTCTGCATGTGGTGAAAGGCAGGTGGCTCTCGTGGATGAACTGGTTCGTGAGGATCGACGGTGTAAACAAACTAACATAGCCAACAGGGTGGGTATTTCACAAGAAAGAGTACATCACATTACCTGCAATGTGCTGCAGTACAGGAGAGTATGCGCGCGTTGGCTGCCCCGAATGCTTACTGATGAAATGAAAGCCAATCGGAAACAAATTTGCAAACAACTCTTGACTAGATATGAAGCAGAAGGTGATACTTTTATCCACAGAATTGTGACCGGTGACGAGTCGTGGGCGCATCATTACGATCCTGAAATGAAACGTCAGTCCATGGAGTACAGACATCGGGGTTCGCCACAACCGAAAAAATTCAAAGCACTTCCATCTGCCGGGAAAGTCATGATTACCGTTTTCTGGGATTACAATGGCATCGTTCACATTGAATTTTTGGAACGCGGCTGTGCTGTCAACTCCGAAGGATATGTTAACACTCTATCAAATCTGAAGCGACGGCTGCGTAGGGTTTGTCCGGACAAAGTGCCAATTCTGCATCATGACAACGCTCGACTTCACACAAGTCAGAGAACGTGCGAAACACTGGAGAAGCTTGGGTTTCATGACGTTTTACCTCATCCATCTTATAGCCCAGATCTTAACGTCATGGAAAAACGATATCAGGGTAAATGGAGTCTAAATTTTCTTGCTGATTTCTGCTGGATATTAATAAGGTATGCCTCAGAAACAAAATATCGACGTAAAACATCAAAAACAACATTTTGAGTTAAGTTAAAATTAATGATAATACGTCTATCGCTATATTTCGTTAAAAACCAACAATACCTCATAGCAAAAAAATCAGCTGTGGCCACCACAGGACCGACCGCCATCATAAAGTACTTATATAAAATACATTCTAGCAGCAGAGTAGAAATAACTTAGCCTAATATTTTCTAACCGAGATATTCTTTATCATGACCATGGAAACGTTACATATAAGTATGAAAAAATCAGCTGTGGCCAACACAGGACCGACCGCCTTCATAAAGTACTTATATAAATTACATTCTAGCAGCAGAGTAGAAATAACTTGGCCAAATATTTTCTAACAGAGATATTATTTATCGTGACCATGGAAACGTTACATATAAGTATGAAAAAATTGAAAAATTTTACAGAAATTATTCGAAATTTTTCGTTTTATCAAAAAACGTCTCAAATAAAAGTTATTAGTTATTGCTTTTATAGCAACTTTTGTTCAATAAATTTTTTCGGGAATATTTTTTGTTGTGAAATATTCACAAAAATCTTAAAATTGACACGAGTAAACTCCCATTTTTAGTCAACTGATTTTTACCAAAAGTTGATCAACTCGTGCCATTGATGGTAGAAGCTTAAATATGAAGTTTCATAAAAATCCTTTCAGCCGAATTTGCTCTGCACGTGTACACAGACAGACAGACGGACGGACGGACAGACAGACAGACAAACAGACAGACGGACGGACAGATAGACCGACAGACATCATGCCAAAAATAGTCAAAACGATATGTAGGGACCTCAATTAGTGGAGATCCATCGAAATCTCGAAATGTGAAAATCTGTATGATAACAATACCTCCCTTATATATGTTGGCGGTCGGTAAAAATTGAGACTTTTTACAAAAATTATTCGGAATTTTTCGTTTTATCAAAAATAATTTCAAAAAAAGTTATTAATTATTGCTTTTTAGCAACTTTTGTTCAATAAATTTTTTCGAAATATTTTTCTGTTGTGAAATATTCACAAAAATCTTAAAATCGACACGAGTAAACTCCCATTTTTAGTCAACCGATTTTTACCAAAAGTTGATCAACTCGTGCCATTGATGGCAGAAGCTTAAATATGAAGTTTCATAAAAATCCTTTCAGCCGAATTTGTTCTGCACGTGTACACAAACGGACAGACGGACAGACAGACAGACAGATGGACAGACAGACAGACAGACAGACAGACAGACAGACGGACAGACAGACATACAGACGGACGGACAGACAGACCGACAGACATCATGCTAAAAATAGTCAAAACGTTATGTAGGGACCTCAATTCGTGGAGATCCATCGAAATCTCGAAATGTCAAAATCGGTATGATCACAATACCTCCCTTATATATGTTGGCGGTCGGTAAAAATGATTTGTCATTTTCGGCTTTCAGGTCAAATTTTAAGTGGGAAACACTATGCTTTGTCCATGTCACAAAAAATAATTTCATTTTTGTTTACTAGTGTTATTTTTGGTAACTTCTTTTGCTAACATTTTAAAGTAGAATTTGCACGGCACTGTTTCATACAGAATCCTGTCTTCTATAGAGAATGGAAAAATATCTAAGTTGCAAGTTATATACGTTTCAGGTGAACTTCTCTGAAAGTCCCAAGGGTCAACTCTAGGACGAATCTAGAAGATGGGGATTCTAAGAGGGGCATAGAGACAAGAAATATAAATAGAAAAATATTTACTGGTCTCTTGATATATAGCACATATAACTGTGTATAGAAATATCAGATTGCGAAGTTATTGATAAATAAAATGAAAAATCTAAAATTTATTCTGGGGAGAAATATATTGTCCAACTTAAGTTTCTGCAATAAAAAATTGTTAATAACTGTATAGAACAGGTTACAAAAAATATATTTTTACATACAAAATTTTATATATTGGAAGACGTGTGTATAAGTTCTATTAATATTTAATAATATAATAATAGGAAATTGATTAGCCCGTTACTTTGTGATATTCCATATTAAATAAATAAAAACACTAATTTCTATGCAAAATATCACTTTATTATTACTAATAACACGACCAGTTTCGCCATACAATGGCATTATCAAGTGATTAAAAACATGTAATGAATGGAGAATCCACTATCCCCCAAAATTCAGTTCACCCAATTCATCATAAACTAGCGGCGTTTAACTCTATGATAGACAGGGCCTTTAAATTACCCGTCTCAAATATTAGGTTGAAACAAGAAATCGATACTATTAAACCTAGCCAGTAATAATGGATATAATTCTTCAGTTATAGGTAATATTTGTTACAAATGGAAAAACAAGAAATTACAACATTGCATTTACCCCCATGTATCTATGTCTGAAGAAAATAAGTATATTTCGCTAACGTATTACGGGACCATATCAGATAAAATTGCCAATTTACTTTAAAAACATAACTTAAAGATTGCTTTTAAACCCGCGACAAAAATATCTAATTGTCTTTTTAATGCTAAAGATCCGATCGACACCATTTTTAAGTCTGGAGTCTATAAGCTGACTTGCGAGTGCAATAGCATTTATATTGGTCAAACAAGAAGAAATTTCAATATTAGATTAAAAAAACACAATAGAGCCAGAAGCGGATTTAACGGGGGGCGCTCCGGGCACTCGCCCGGGGCCCCGACCTCTAAAGGTCCCAGCAAAAACCTAACTTTACACTTTTTTCTAATTGAGGGGCCCAATATTCTTACTGCGCCCAAAGCCATAACTGACCTAAATCCGCCACTGAATAGAGGCTTTCATTCTGATTTGGACATATACCACTCAACATCTTAAAGATTGTAAACATATATCCAGCGGTCATTCTGTTGACATAAATTGTTTAAAACCATTGCATTATGTTAATAAGGGTTATAAACTAAATCTGCTTGAATCCCTTGAAATCTTTAAACATCTGAGGCAGGTGGTTGATTACAAATATTCTTGTAGTTGGTTATTATCTCTTTTACTCAATCCGTACACAAAACTACAACGCAGCACACATATTGACAATAAATACAACAGAAAGATCGTTCCCAGTCTTAAAAAAAACTATTTCCATCTTTGTCTATGGGATTAGAATTAAAAATTGACACAAATCGTTCAATAATTGCACGTTATGTTTTATATAAGATGGCAATGTTATTTAAAGACAACACTCCATCTATTGAAGAACAAATTCAAATACATGGAGATGCTTCTGATGCAGTTCCGCTTGGACCAAACTTTATTTACCAAATAAATTTACTGAACAATACAGCTGTAAGAACTGCATTTATTTTTACTAGGTTAAAAGCGAAAAATAATTTAGTTTTCATCTTTGTAATATCTACTTTTTATTACATGCAATATATAAAGAAATAAAAAATGTTTTAAATTATTTTTCTTGTAAGATCATCTGTTACATCTATTTACTACATTAAAAAATATTACGAAATAATATAGACATTGATTTTTAGGGTTTTGTAGGTATGACCACCAAAAAAACCCTTATAACGTCACTCATCTCTCTGTCAGTCTGTACGGTAGAAATTGTAGCCAAATGGCTTAACGTAGCAAATTGAAGTTTGGCATGCTTATACGACTTTTTGACCCATATATAGGAAAATTACTGAGAGTTCAAAAAAACACATCTCGAGATAAAGATAAACAAATATGTATTTAATAAAAAAGAAATATATTTTTAAATTTTGAGTGGCATATTAAATGAAATGAGTGGATCAATAAACAAATTTTTATTTTTGAAAAATCATTTTTTCTTTTTGATTTTTGTTAAAAATATGTCAAAAAAACTATTGTCCTCCACCCTATCTCCCAAAGGGATTGATCTAAAAATCTGAAAACATCTCCATAATGAACACTGATGGGAATCGGAATAGTTCAACAGGAATTTTTGAGCAAATAAGTTTTTCGAAAAATATCGAATTTTTTGTGTCGTTGATAAAAAAAAATATTTTTAAAAATTTATTGTGTGATATCAAAAGAAAGCTCTTAAGACGAAGATTAAGGAACGATAGATAGTTTTTTTTAATTCTTTTTTTTAACACGAATTTAGCCAAAAATGTGCAAAAGTTCTTGTCCCACACCCTTTTACCCAAGGGGGGTTAAACTAAAAATCTGAAAAAATTATAGGTAATGTATATTGTTCTGAGCCGGAAACTTACGAGAGGAATTTTTGATCAGATTGTGTTTTTGAAAAATATGGCATTTTTTGTGTTTTTTTATATGGCACAGAAATGATTATTTTTTTAATTCATGTTTACCTTATGGCTAATAATGTTATGGATTTTTTGTATTTATAGCTAAGATAGTGCGTGTATTTTTTTGGAATTGAAATATTTAAAAAATAATAATTTTTTTAATAGTTGCGAATTGAGTTACTCACACCACACCACACTACACTCTACACTGTAAAATATTTCTTATTAATCTAATGAAGACTTGAATACGAAGCAAGTGCAGAAAAAACGCTGCGATATTTGGCAAATTATTTAAATTTTGTTTAAAAAAATTAAATGCAAGCTCTTAGTTCTCAAATAACGAATAAAAGTGATTATATAAAAAAAAACTGTTGTTTGATGTAATAAATATACCTAGACATCCAGTATTATGTTGGCTTCTTACACTTATTAAATACCTACAAAACTCTGAAATGTGTAAAAATTCACACTTTACTTCAATTTTTTATTGAAATATAATACCTGCCAGTAAATAATTCGAAGAGTTACTTAGGTTGTAATAAACCTGTTTGACGTTCAAGACACTGTGAAATTTATATTCAGACCAATCTACTCAATAAAAACTCTAAACTAAACACAGCATTGAAATTACTTAGCACGAAGTTAAGACCGATGCCATTCTTAAGTGGGATAAACATATTTACACATTGTATAACCGTCTAAGAAAAACTATATATATATACGGAGTGATTATTTAATGGCGAGACGACGTCACTGGAAGTTTTAATAATTTGCCGTTTCATACACATCGTAGCAGGCGATTATGCGCGCATTCGCATAATCTTTTTTTCTTCATAATCAAATTTTCTTCAAGGTTATTATAGCCATAGTATTCTGCTAGGAGGCACGTAAAATTCGGTGACGTCGTCTCGCCATTAAATAATCACTCTGTATATATATATATAGTTTGTACTATAGTCTTGTTCAGCCAATAATTACTTATGGGCTAATAGCTTGGTGTGGAGCGGCAAACTGTCATATGTTAAGATTAGCAATAATACAGAAAATGATAATTAAATTAATACTGAAAATACCATTATATTTCCCTACAAATAGGTTATTTTCTGAATCTAAATTAATGAATATACAACATCCTTATGCTATTAGAAATTCTGGGCAAGCATTGCCTTACAAAGCAATTCAAACGATAGGACAGAGGAGTTTTAATTATTTTATACCAAAAATCTACAATAAATTGCATAATTTTGCTTCACGACATGAAATTAATATTCAACAAAATAATGTAATCAAAATTGCCAAAAAATGGATTAACCAGCTAAAAAAAATGGAAATAGATACAATCTTTAACAACTGTTAATATTTTGTAAATTCATTTCACATCTTTTATTTTTACTTTAGCATGTATATAAAAGTTAAAACAACTAATATATAATATATACATAGGATCGCCCACTACTTAAAATCCATATACATTGATACCACGCACATACTTACCTTTGTGGTATATGTGGTGTTTCCCCAGCATAGTAATAAGTGATATATTTACTAAATTGTTTTAGCTTTACAGCTATTATTTATTAAATAAATATTTCTGTTTATATTTGTGCTTTTTCTTTTTGGGGTTTAATCTCTTATTGCATCTACTTTATAAATGTATTTATACCTCTGTAATATGTTAAATAAAGAGACATTATTATTATCATTATTATTTGTTTATGAAACGTAGTTAAATTTTAACAGCGTGCCATTTTAGTATCTATGTTAGCTAATATAGGATTTAGCATTCCTTTATGAAACCAAGCACAAGTGTTTTATTTTTTATTTCAAATTCACCAACCGAATTTCAACATGTTCTCTCGAAAGGCAACAGCTACATAAATCCATTTTATTTTTTTCCTTAACATTAAAGCTTCGCAAAAAGAAATATTGAAAAATTCTGTTTTAAACTATCAATATTTTTAGTGATAAACGATCAAATTGCATATAATTTAATAGTGAATAAGTATGTAGGTCAAAACATAAACCTCTGTTATGGTTAATATATCAATTATATTATTATTTGACGCATATTCTGTCATAAAGAGCTCTAAAATGTTCATAAACCATAAAATATTTAATAAACGCCATATTCCTTTATATACCCTATAAAAAACATAAAAATAAACTCAAATGTTCCGTGTGAAGATATAGAATTGCAAGAAACGAGACGAGAAACGAATAGAATATGGAATATGCGGTTCCTACAGTTGGGAGAAAAGCGTTTTTCTCATCATTTCCATAAAGAGGAAGTCCGGTTACATCCTTGTGGAGGTACGAGGTCGCAACTCTGAATACAGACGACACGATAGGTCCTAGGTCAAATATACCTTTCAGAATATCAATCGACCTCAAAGATACGTTTCACATGACGGTTTCTGTGAATTATATTCAAATATCGTACGACATAATGCTATCGTATTGTTGACAGTATCAATGGCTAATCTAAAGTTTTTTAAAGTCACCAAAAGATGTCGACACCAGTAGCTATATCTCTATAACAACTAAAGTATAGTATTTCCAAAATGAAATGGCCACTCTTGTTAAGAAGCTCAACAAGACGGTAATGGGTTTATGGCAGTAATTCCAAAACTCGTAGCTGTAAAAAGAATATAAGGGGTATCAAGGGAATTTTAAATTTAAATCGAATAGATATAACACTAGTAATTGAAGTTTCTTAAAAACTATTAAGCATATTTTCCAAATTTATAATCCTAATGTTTCTAAATTTTAGAGGTTGTTATACTTGTTTATTAGATAATTCTCAACGTTCATAGCGTGCATACATTAACAACATGTCTCTTTGGCGACCATTTGATTTTGAAGAAATTCCTACTTTCTGTAGTGAAATATAGTGAATCTGTGCAAGGTGATTTGGAGTGCAAAAATGTGGACGTTGACGTGGAATGCGAAAATGTGGACGTGGCTACTAATAAAATGTCATTTGTCAGAAGATTGCAAAGTACTGAACGTTTATAAAAAGTTAGTTTCGGAAGGTAATGACAAACCTATACTTAGAACTGCGGAATTAACTAGTGTTCCACACAGAACAATTCAACGTATCAATATTCGTGGCAAAAATCAGCAGCGAAAACGACCCGAATTACAAATTTTCAAGAAAATAGATAGTTTTATGTCTAAAACAATAATAAACAAAATATACGAATTTTATTCGAAAAATATAGTGCCGACTGTACATTTTTTAATAAAAAAGTTGGAAGGAGACGGAATAGAATTTCCATACAAAGTTAACCATATGTATAATTATTTGAAGTTGCTAGGATTTATTTTTGTTGCAAAAAAAGAATGTTTTTTGTTTGTGCAAATTTGAAGTTTTTAATATAGACTATAAAGACTATAAAACAAAACGATTTTTGTCTGCATTTATAATTTAAATATAGCTAGCCTAAGCCTGATAAAAATGTGAAGAAATTTCATGTGAGTATATTCAGTTCATTCTAAATAGCATACAAGAAAACACGTTTATTTTAAATAATTATTACGGTCCTGGCAACTATTATTAACAGAACCATAAACTCAGCAGGTATAATGGTTATACTATCAGTCTTTATTGGAATCAGAAAGGGAGAGTGAGTCTCATTTTGGAAATACTATGTTTCCAAATTTGTTGATAATCAGATAAACTTATTCAAAGCAATGATACAAAAGACTCACCTAATCCATTCAGTTCGTCATTTTATGCCATAATTTCAGTGACTAACTTAGTGGCAAATATATAGCCAAATCTTTTTTTCTTCATTTAAATTATAGACAAATATCGCCCTTCACTCTTTTAATTTAGTAAAACACTAGCTGGCGTGCCCGTTATCTGTCCCTTCCTTAATGCCTGACGCTCTATTTTCTCTAGGAAAATTCTTTAGTTTGTCTATAAAAATTGTGGTTTTTTAAGAGCTAAAAAAGAGGCTTGAGTCCTTAAATTTTATAGTCAAACAAATCTCGAAAATTCTGTCACAGCTATGTTCTTATATAGAGGATGTACCTTTCAACAAAATTTTAGCCCTAATTAAAGTGGAACTGTTCTCCGATTTTATGATTATTACAGTAATATCACGATCATTTTTTATTACTAATAAAAAATTACTGATAAGAAATATGTGAATATTTTTTTTCTCATTCCAATTTAATTTATAAACAAAATTTCAGTTAACATTCTCACGCTTACAAATTAGAATTATATGAACGTTTAATAATTTATTAAATTTTACGTCCTTTAGGAAACTCACCTACTTATCTTACTGATTTCAATTAGGAAATGAACTTAATATCCACACTAGCATAGCCGGCCTTTGGGTGAGATGGATAAGACCCAGACCTCAAGTGATGAAATGCCTCAAAAAAATTATCAAAGTGTATTTTCAATCACTGGATACTTTTGAAGGGCCTTAATTTGCCTACCCAACGCTTTACAAAACCACGGTCCATTCCCAAACCACTTGTATGGATATAATTTTTCATATGTTTTTAGTAAATTGCACATCAAAGTAGCAACAATAGTTATTCAAAAACTTAGTTTTCATTAATAATGACCCATTTTCCTTAAGTTTTGTACCTACTATTGTGGTACCTAAATATCTACTATTTTTACGGACGTTCAAAACTACGAAATGCGAGTGAGATTTTTTTTTTCTTTTATTTAATTTTTATTTAGAGACGCTTCAACTGCTAGGCTTTTAGCGTCTTATATATTATAATTATAACATATTATAATTATAAGTAAAAGCCTATATTATAATTGTAACATTAAACACTTATAATTAACTTATAATTGTATTACACAATTTTAATATAATAATATTTAGATCTAGATTTGTTTTAGTAGTTTTATGGCGCTTAATTAATTTATAATGTTAGTGGTACTGTCTGGGTTGTTTTGTAAAGCTGTTATGATGTTATTAGAGATATTGAATTTGATTCTTGAAGAGTTGTATGATTCACATTTGGATAAAATATGTTCTATGGTCAATAGCACGTCGCAATTTTCATACCGCCAACGGAGTGGCCGAGCGCATTAAGTCGTGCGGTTTTAGACTGTTGGAAACAGGCGTGATTGGGCGGCCGGTGGTTCGAGCCTGCTTCGTTGGTGATATTATTCGGGCGAGAGTAATATGATTACATTACTCTCATTTTCACAATCATTCACCCCTCATCAAAGTGTAAGAGCTCGCCCCCTGGCATTGGCGATTAGCCTCGTTGCAGAAATAAAGACCGATGTAAAATAAATAATATAATAATAATAACAATTTTCACACCGAGGGGGGTTTCTCTGTTGAATAGGTAGCTGTGGGTGAGTCTTGAGTGTCCATTGCGCAGTCTGGTCATTAATGTCTGTATTTTTCGTCCTTTTTCCAGGTCCCATACTTTTATGTCTTTCTTGATACTACGTAATTTGTTCCTATATATATTCTTTATTCTTTATTCCCCTAAGCCTTGCAGCGTTCAGGGTGCTAACATTTACAAAAAAATAAAAATAAAATAAAATATAAAAAAATCAATCCAAAAATACATAACAATAATCACTCTACACCTCTTCGCGAGGTGCTCTATATCTTCCTCCTCCTCCCCGCACATCCTGCACATTTTATCCTCCTGTCTCTTCCAATATCTATTTCCTCTCTCTTCATTCCCGCACCTTAGTCTCGCAATCCTCCTAACTCTCCCTCCTGACCTTCCTCTTTCTCCCCTCAAGTAGCTTGGTATCCCTATAGCTCTGACCTCCTTATATCTCCCTGCGCTCCTTGATTTGTCTATTCTGACTGTCCTTTCTTGCTCCCCCACTTCCTTATCCCTCCTCCACAACTCCTCAATCACGCTTATCCCATCTTTTCTTCTCCTTTCCACCTCTGTCGCATCCACTCCGCATCTCCAGTAATACTCTTTTCTCATCTCCCCCCATGCCTACCATCTTCCTTTCTGTTCCTCTCTGGCTCTTTCTTCCCAGCATTCTCTCATTATTTTTTTGTCTATTTCTATCTTATCTTCCTCCGCCTCCCCGCACATCCTGCACATCTTATCCTCCTGTCTCCTCCAATATCTATTTCCTCTCTCTTCATTCCCTTTTTTGGATTCCTCCCAATTTGTTCCTATTTGGATCGATATTGAGCCATGCACTTTTTTTGTGTTGTACTGTGATGTATTTGAGAGCATTCTTAAAGTCTGTATGGGGATATTTTGTACTGGGCTTGTATCTTCTTTTGTTGCGTTGTCAGCTTGTTCGTTACCGTCAATGCCTGAATGACCTGGAATCCATATTAGGTATATTTTATTTTGGTGTAATTTTGAGTGTTGGTGGTTCTCTTCTTGTATTTTTATTATAGTTGGTTTTTTACTTTGCATGTTCTGAATTTTATTTAATGCGGCTAGCGAGTCTGAGCAAATTGCTATTTTATGATTATAATGCCATTGATTGTAGTGCCATGTAAATACTTAATTCTTCAGCTGTTTCTATGGATACAGTAATAGGTAATCTTGAAGATGTTGTGGTTTCAGCTGTTACTTGGGCAACCCCAACGTGGTTTTTCTTCTTGGATGCGTCTGTGAGATTTTTTTTTGATCTTCCATATAAATTTAATTTGTTAACTTCAGAATTTCAATTGTTTTCTGAATTTTGTTTATAGTAAAAATAAAATATTTAAAATGACAATTTATAATTAAGCTATTATATCAGCTCGGTTACACGGTATAAAAATAAAGTAACGATCAAAGAATCTGAAATACAGATACAAGATACTTAAATTTAAATATCTAGATACAGATACAGATACATATTTCAAAAAGTATCTAATTTGTATCTAGATACTTGAAAAAGTATCTAGTCACTGTACCTAGATACTTGTAAGTAGATACATTACAACACTGTTGGAGATGTTTTTGATGCCCCCATAAGTTCATGCAAGTCCGCTGAGATCGTTGTGTAGCCCCCATTAACTTATGGAGAGAAAATTAAATGCAATGAGACTCCTTTTAACACTGTTCGCGCTACGTTCCGGTGCGAATCCTATATCTATAAGTGGGGGGTTTTTTAGCTTTAAATATTTTTTCTATATAGTATCGAACAAGCTCGCTCCGATAGCAGCTCGTTTATAGTATCGTTAGTGTCGACAATTCTGGCTATTACAGCCTTGTGTTACGGTAAAACCCCGTTACCGGGCTCTACAGAAGACGACCCCGTCTTCTATTAATTTGCGATTGTGGACTTATTGTGTGTGTATCAACGTGGCTGTGTGTCCCATCTCTTCTCTCTCCAGAGTGGACCAGACTACTGCAGTTCAAAGGGCCCTTTGTTTCGACCGCACATCAGTATGAGGTAAGTCCATTTAACCGCTATTTCTCCCATCCTATCTTCTACATTCTACAATCGCGTGGATTACGCATGATACAGTTCACCCGATTATTTTTAGTGCTCCTCAGAGCAGGGTTCTGGTCAGTGTCCCCATCCGGGAACACCACCAGATCACGCACTTAACAAACACTTTTACATTTTTTAACAGTCACCACAAACGCGCAGTTTATGTAAAAAAAAAACAAGTGAAACATAATACAGTTTTTTTAACAGATGTAGAAAAATAATTATTATGTATATTTTTTTTTTGGGAATAAAAAACTTGTAAAATTGTAGTATTTATTAAGACACCAGAAGTAGTTTAGTGTATTGGTCAAACAAACTTGCTTTAAACCATGATGTTGTTTCTGTAAAATTAACATATTACGAACATAAACTTGAGAGGTAACATCTTTCTTATTCATGTCCCGATACATTTACATAAACTCGCGTTACAAAATTAATTTCTCATACAACGTTCATCCCTTAATATCTCCCTAACAATTGTAAGTTAAAATGTGAGACATAGTTTCAGCACCTGTCATACGAATAAGCATTAAACAGAACAACGGAATTACCATGGAAACCGGGGAGAAACACACGATGATAAACGAAGGAACGTGCAGAAGAGATTCCTCATCTGGAAAATTATGAGGGCGAGAGAATTCACGAATAATATTTTCAAAGGGATGTTAAATAAATATAAATATACGGATAATGTCTGTTATTTGCAAAGTATATACAGTATTGTTTACAATATTTTGTTATGAAAATAAGTAAATACATAAATAATAAATTATATTTCGAAAGATGAGATAAATATTATATTAGGAAATTTTGCGTATTATTTTTGATTCCTGTACATCGTACGTTGTCAGATATATCACACGAGGATATAATATACAGAGGTTTAAAATAATGTTATGAGAAATACTGAAAACATGCATGTGTCTGATAATAAAACTAAATATACAATCAATATACTGATATGTTTCCAATATACGAGGGATGCCACTTATATTTCTGAATTGCGCTAAACTTGTGCTGCCATCTGGCAACTGACGCTTCTATCGAAAAGTTGGATATTTTTGACAGTATACGTACTCAGAACGTTTTGATGTACGAGCGCTAATTGTGTTGTTTACAACTTTCAACGTGGATTAACCCAACAACACTGAATCGATGAACTTAAAGTACCATCAAGGACTACTGTTTATCGATGGTTTGCCGACTTTAATCGTGGCCGTAGTTCGCTTAAGAACGAATTTCGTGAAGCTCGTCCAAAATCGGCTGTTGTTCCTGAAATCATTGATGCTGTGCGTGAACTGATACTGCAAGATCGTCATGTGGCTTATCGTGAGATTGAGGTATCCTTGGGCATTAGTGGGACCAGCATATATTCACTATTGCATGAACATTTGGCCAGTCAAAAAGATTTGTTTTCGTTGGATCCCACATAATTTGAAAAACGCCTCACTCGGAGTGGAAAAAGTGCTTCGAAAATTAGTTCAAACGCATACAAAAGTGTACTGATCGTCATGGAGAATATTTTGAAAAACAGTAAAGCCACTTTTGTCGATAAATAATTGTTTTTGATCTCAAATCCCGAAATATAAAAGGCAACCCTCGTAAGATTCTGCCATGAGCAAAAAAAAAAAAAAAAAAACATAAGGGCAACAGCTTCTGAAGGTGATGAAAATCGTTGTGCATTTTTTGTTTGACATTGGGAAACAAAAAAAGTCGTTAGGGGATCAGGTGAATACGGGCAATGAGATAATAATTCGATGTTTTTCTCCTTTAAATAATCAATTGTTTGATGTGCTGCGTTGGAGCTTCCATTGTCATGATGAAAAATAATGCGACGTTTTTGGTAGTCTTTCCTCATATTGTCGATGACTTCTGGCAAACAAATTATTACATACCATTCAGCATGAACTATTCTCCGATCCTCTAAAGGAATGGTTGCGACATGTCCAGTACAACCGAAGAAACAAGCGATTATTTTATTGGAAATGCTTCGTGAACGAACAACTTTTGTGGGTTTCGGTTCATCTTGGAAGACCCAAACAGTGGATTGTTGCTTAGCTTCCGGTTCATATGAATAAATCCAAGTTTCTTCAAGTTTTATACGAATTTTGCAGTGCCTAGGTTGAATTCTTTTAGCATTCCCTTACACCAATCAACACGAGTCTTTTTTGAGCTTCGGTCAAATTATGCGGAATCCATCGGGAACAGATCTTTTTCACAGCTAAATGTTCATGCAAAATCGAATATATTGCAGTCTGCGATATGCCAAAGAATGCCTCTATCGCACGGTAAGTCACAAGATTGAACAAAGCGAATCTATGCATTGTTGTTGAATTAGGCCTTTACTAAAATCGTAAAAAATCATCTAATGGAAACCTTTACGAGTAATATCAATTTTTTCACAAATTTGTTTTTTAGTCGCTCACTGTCAACAAACTACTCAGTCAATTTATAAGCCGCCACTGATTTCACAAAACAAATGTCAAATTTTACGAATATACTAATGACATATTTCAATATTGCCATCTAGTGGTCGTTTGTAAAAACATAAAAGGTTACCCTCGTATAATCATCTGATACATAGACAAGTATGAGAATGAAAAAACAGATTGTCTGCAACTGTATTTATATAGAGATAACAACAATTTAGAAGTAATACACTTGCATGTTGATATTCAAACCCCAAATATCAATGTTACATGCAAAATTACTCTGTATGGTACTATAAATACCAATTATTCATGACAGTAATATGTATTTATATGAGTAGTTTCGCTTGTAAAATAATGGCCGAGTATTTGCTTATTAAATTGATAATTCATAACTTATAGTTCAGTATTCAAGTCTAATATGAATGTGTGGTACAGGCTTAGGCATGAAGATAGGGTTGTAGTGTTTAATAGTAATTCTGATTAAATCTAGAGCCGTAAAATTTTATGGTGCTCTCAATATTGATCTTAAGGTTTATTTATTAGGTACGAATAAAATATTTAAATGTAATAAAAATCCTCTACGAAATTTATTTAATCAACAAAATGGGTTGCTAATAGTTTCAGGATTTTTTTATTGTTTTGCCATTTATTACAATAATTTTAACAACATTTATCTTACTTGTAACAAGAATAACATTTAATATGTTCCACACGGGCAAAAATTTAATTTAGAGTGTCAGGTGAAATTTATTTGGATATTTTTATAATTTATATAACTAACATTTATTTAGTACTACACTCAAGTTTAAAAAATAAATAAATAAATAAATTTACCTCAAGGTCGAAGTTAAAAAATTTTAACCTCGATATGGTTAATTCAGTAGATTATATTTGGAATTTTAACTCCTAACCTTTTAACCAGATGTAATTCTAACCTCTAGACGTCAAATAACCAGAAAAAATCCATTTTTAGAATTAATCATGGCAAGTCTGTTTATTTTAAACCAACTATTATTAGAACAAATTGAAAGAAAAGAGGTTAATAAGTGAAAAACTAATATAGGTGAATAAAAAATATATACAAATGCTTTTTAGGAGATCAGTTCGAATTAAACAAAGGCAACTGCGTGATATGAGTGATACTTTTAATTTATCTGAAGAAACATTTTAAAATATTTTTATTTGTTTATAACTTCTACGGAATATCTCGTTTTACAAATGTTTATTTGAAAATCCGTGAAGAACCAAAAGATTTCCCGATCTATTGCAAGTAAATATTTAAAACTTGTGATAGGTACACTTATAAATTTAGATTTTTCTGTTTGTTTAAAAATAAAAATATGGTAAATATAACCTGAAATTAAAAGTATCTTAATATAGAAGAAAGAAAAGAATGAAAAAATATTGATACATTAGAATTTTATGGTAATATTATATTATTTATTTTCTGCACCCATTATTATTTATATATAAATACTGTACATTTCTGCAATATAGATTAATTATATCTAAACGTTGTTCATTCACTGTTCAACCATAACACTTGTTTACATTAAATCCACACTTACACAAGCAAAATACGCTCCCTTGTAGATAATGTCACAACATACGAGGGATGTTTCCTAAATTCTGGGAATTGTGCTATAATTCAATTACGCAGAACTTACAGGCAATGTTATTGGTGCCAGACAAGTCTTGACATGTTTATGCAACTATCTAGTGCAATATTGTTCAGTCTGATTTAGGTGTTCGACTGATATAGACGCGTTTTCATAGCACTGTTTTTGTAATCATGGAAGACGCAGCAAAATCTCAAAGAACAATAATTTTCTTTTTGTGGAAAGAAGGTGTGAAAACATCAGAAATTATTAAGCGTCTGCAAGGAGTATTTGGTGAGTCTGCAGAATTCAAAAGTACTGTTTATCGGTGGATCGATCGTTTTAAAACCGGTAGAACATCACTAGAAGACGATCCACGCAGTGGGCGCCCAAGCACGTCGGTAAATGATAGAAACATTACTGCCGTCGAAGACCTACTGAAAGAGGACAGGCGAATGACTATTCGTCAAATTAGTGTGCGCCTAGGGATAGGTACACGACAAGTTCATGACATCTTGCATGATTGTTTGGGCGTTAGCAAGGTTTCGCCGCGCTGGGTGCCAAGGCTGTTGGGACCAGAACAGAAACTTAATAGGTCTCAAAGGATGTTTTGAACGATTTACGATGGAAATTGCTTCCGCACCCACCTTATTCCCCGGATCTTGCACCCAGTGATTATCATCTGTTCCCAGATTTAAAAAAACCCTTACGGGGTGTTCGATTTGAAAGTTTAACTGACGTAAAACGTGCCATAAATAGGTGGATTGAGGAGACACCGAAAAAGTTCTTTGAGGACGGCTTAAAAAAATTAGTTTATCGTTGGGATAAATGTATTCAGTTAAATGGAGATTATGTTGAAAAACTTTTGCATTTAATTTTTAAAAGCGTAAATTTAATAACCAGTGGGAAGTGTTGAAATTATAATTTAATTCTATGTTTGAATGTATACGAAATCAGAGGGCCGGAGTTTATGACTTAAACAACCAATGGAAGCCGTAGGCGCAAATTTCAAAATATTAATGAACCTTGCTATACAAAAAAAAAAATACTGCAAATATTTAGAAACCCAAATAATGGTATTAGGCATTCGAATTAAAATTAATCAAAAAATATTTTAACATAAAATTGTTTTGGCATCATCATTCACTTACTAAATACCTGCGAAACCCTGAAATGTGTGAAAATTCACACTTCACATAATTTTTTGTAAATTAATACTATCTTATTTTTATATTTGTTAATTTACATATAAGTATTTGTTATATATTTATTGTATTAGTTGGGTTCCGACCTGTAAATACTTATCATGAATGAATAATTATATAAATAAATATGCATACGAAATTATTCTCGTTGAATCTACCCTTGTTTCCTAATATATTATAACTTTAATAAGGTTAAGATTTTTATTGTTAATAACATAAATTGTGAAATTAGATTTTGTGTAGGTCTGTAGCTGACTGGTCGCACTTGGTTAATATTAAAATATTTATAGTTAATAAGGTTTTGGTATTCCTCAACGTTCATTTAATCACCTTAATTCAGTTGTCATGAGCATCTCAGTTTTTACGATCAGTTTACGGCAACTTCATATCCGACTATTTGCCATTCCACCATTTGGCTCTGTTCGTCTGGTTTGCTAGAATGACATGTTTACTCTCTTCTTCTTCCTGGTAATATTTCCCCTTTTTACTGCTTTTTTAGAGCTCAACGTGCAAATGTATTTTTTTATATAAAATATTCGGAGATGCCCGAATGTGAAAAACGGCATTAATAAAACACTTGTTTTCTTTTATGTTTAGTTGTAAACCCGTACTTCTTGCCCTTCTGTACCTTCCTTTGCCCTTTCAAGGACAACAGACAAATCGTATATGATACAATGCTCCAATTTTTCTCTCCCTTCGACCATTGATTCTTTTTTTATTTTATATCTGTTTCTATGCGCTCTAAATGAATCAAAAGGGAAGCTGCAGTAAATCTTTTTTTTTTCTTTGCCAGTGTTTCTCCATTCATAAATATACACTCGTGGATGTTCTGAAGCTTGATAAAATTTAAAAATTTGATTTGAAGCCTCTACAGATAATTATAGATCACGTCAACATAACGTATGAAAAATCATTAGTATCTACTGGTCAACTCAGACTTAATTCCTCTACTACACCCATTGTTAGATAGAATGCCCCAGTCATAAAATTTACCCCAAAAATTTCCCAATAATCAATAAAAAAAAAAAAAAGGATTTCATATGTTTGTTAAATCAGTTACAATTGAAGAAGTCTACTTCGTAGACGATATGTACATCTAGATCATCGAAATAAAATTTGAAGAAAAGTAAATAGTGTACGGTAGGGTCTTTAGATCATATCTTGTTTCAATGTCCTCTTTACCGCAACCAAAGAGTTCAACTAAATATTAACCTCCGTAAGATAAATTTACTACCTCCTTACAATGTAAACAATGTACTTGCTAATTCCAAATCATACCTATCTATTGCAAAGTTTGTCAGTAATTGCGGATTAAACATTTAACATTAAATTTACTAAAAATTATAAATTATGTATTATTGGTTGTTCATTGTTAATTAAAATTTTAAAATGTAATAACAAATGTGGGTATATGTGCATGTATGCATGCATGTGTATGTATATATGTATATATCTATATATAAATAAGTCTATATTGTTAAAATAATGTAATTAAATATATTGTAATTGGTTAGTATGGTCGAAAGACTAATGGCCAATAAAATAATAAATAAAAAAAAAAAAAAAAAAAAGTAAATAGTCAAAAATTTAAGTGTGAATTTTCACAAATTTCAGGATTTTGTAGGTATTTAATAGGTGTAAGAAGCCAACAGAATGCTGGATGTCTTATAATGTTTTTACCGACCGCCAACATATATAAGGGAGATATTGTGATCATACCGATTTTGACATTTCGAGATTTCGATGGATCTCCACGAATTGAGATCCCTACATAACGTTTTGACTATTTTTAGCACGATATCAGTCGACATCAATGGAGTTGATCAACTTTTGGTAAAAATCGGTTGCCTACAAATGGGAGTTTACTCGTGATTTTAAGATTCTTGCGAATATTTAACAACAAAAATATTTCGATAAAAATGTATTTAGCAAAAGTTGCTATAAAAGCAATAACTCAATAACTAATAACTTTTATTTGAGACATTTTTTGATAAAAAGAATTTTTTTTTTAAATTTGTATCTATTTTTTTTTACTTATATGTTACGTTTCCATGGTCATGATAAATAATATCTCTGTTAGAAAATATTAGGCCAAGTTATTTCTACTCTGCTGCTAGAATGTATTTTATACAAGTACTTTGTGATTGAGGTCGGTCCTGTGATGGCCACAGCTGATTTTTTTGATATAAGGTAATTTGATAATCATACCTATTCCTTATTTGAATACTAAGAGCTTCCATTTATTTTTTAAAACTGAATTTAAATTAAAAATCCAAGCCAATTTTTCTGAATTTGCTTCGTATCTAAGTCTTCATTAAATTAAAAAGAAATATTGATGAATGGCTTATTTTATTATTTTATAATTATTGTTTTTTTTTATTTCAAGAATTTATTCTCATTATTAACAACGCGCTATTTGATGTATAGGTATTTCACTACCAAAAATGATTTATTCTTGATTGACACCTTAAAAACAAACTAAACTGATTCAAACAATAGGTTGAATCATGGCATATAACAGTAGGCGCTCCACTTATAGGCTCTTTACACACATGAACTCGATTCTCAGCTGTTAATGTAAAAAAGAGACACAAAAATTTATTTTGTAAAAACACAAAAACTATAATATTTTCCAAAAACCTAATCTGATCAAAAATGCGTCTCGTGCGTTTCCAGCTCAGATTTTTCCATTTGTACATTATCTGTAATTTTTTCAGACTCCTTTGGGTAAAAGGTTGCGGGACTAGAAGTTTTTTAGCACATTTTTGGCTAAAATCGTATTAAAAGAAACGATATTAAAAAAAACTACTTTCCTTCCATAATCTAAGACTCTGGGACCTCTAGACTCTATAACCCTCTGGGTGATAGGGTGAGGGACAAAATTTTGAAATATTTTTGGCGAAAGTTCCATAAAAAAGTTGAATTTTTAAAAATAAAATATGCTTGTTGATCCACGCATTAAGAAGTTAAATGAAACCTCTTAATATGCCTCTCGAAATTAAATATATATATATATATATATATATATATATATATATATATATTTTCATTAAATAAATATTTGTTTATATTTATCTCGGAATGTGTTTTTTTGAACTGTCAGTATTTTTCCTATATGTGGGTAAGAGAGATGTATAAGCATGCCAAATTTCAACTTTCATGTCATGGAACAGAAATCGCGCGGGCCGTTTGAAAATTAGTTTATCTACGACCATCAAATAATATATGCATTATGTGTCCAACTATAAATACTTAAGTAACGCACGTGCGTGCTCACCCCGAAAATTAACGTTTTTTTTACAGGCAAGTTTTTATTTAGTAAATTAGTTAGTTAGTTAAATTGTTTGGCTCTTAGCAATACTGATTATTTACGCCTCACTAACTAGAATATTATTTATAAGTTTTTTTTTTATCCATCTGAGTGGACAGCAGTCGGTGAAAGTCGTCCAAAGCGACCAAAAACTCAAGAGTCAGCTAGCAAGGTTATGGCATCCGTATTTTGAGACGCGCATGTTATTTTGTTTATCTACTATCTTGAGAAAGGTAAAACTATCAATAGCGAATACTACATGGCATTATTGGATCAATTGAGTGTAGTAATCAAGAAAAAACGGCTTCACATGAAAAAGAAAACAGTACTCTTTCACCAAGAAAACGCCCCGTGTCACAAGTCGGTGAAAACGATGGTTAAATTGAATTAATTATGCTTGGAATGGCTTCCTCACCCACCGTTCTCTCCAGATTTGGCCCCCAGCGGCAACTGGCTTTTTGCAGACATCAAAAAGATGCTCCAGGGAAAGAAATTTGACTCAAATGAAGAAGTGATTGCCGAAACCGAGGCCTATTTTGAGGGCAAAGACAAATCGTTCTACAAAGAAGGCATCGAAAAGTTAGAGGAGCGTTGGAATGAATGTATCACTCTTGAAGGAGAGTATGTTGATGAATAAAGTCGAATTTCTAAAAAAAAAATTTTTTTTTCTTAGTTAGACCGGAGACTTATTGAGCGACGTGGTACTACTCTGACATTTTTCGTCCCATGGTTCGTATTGGACATCACTGTATTAATGTATTGGTGTTGAATTTAGTTTTGGTGTCCGATAACAGATGGATACACTGTTATCTATATTTTTTTTTATTACATCTAGTTGATTCTCTGTATATTATGTACACTTATGTTAATATTAAAGATTTTATATTACTTTGGTTCCGTCTAAATGGTGTGGTCTTTCATCTTTGAAGTTTTCTTTTTCTTTTTCACTAAATAAGAATCGAAATAGTTTTTAAAGCGTTCTCAACAAAGACAGCAATATAAGTAAGAAGCTTTTCTTTTCATTTCCATTAAGGTGTCCTTGCAGTGCACTTTAAATGGATTGAATCAAGTTGGTCTTGGGTGCGTCCTTATATAAATGTATTAGGAACAGATGTACAAGCTACACTGTTCTTGGGTAATTTCAATTTTCTTATTCATTTAAAACAGCATTACACTGATTGTAAGACCTTGGATTACGTCGAATGTCTTGTTGCATTTAAGAAAATCTATTCTTATGTCATATTTAATTTAGTGGAAATATTCATATGCAAATCTTCAATTCCATTACTGATATTGCAGTTTGAAATATTAACATCTAAAGAAGGAAGCTTTCTTTATATTGAATCTAAGTTTCATTTAAGATATTTCGAGAAATCAGCCTGTTATTACATTAAGTATGAAAGAGTTCTACAGAAGTATGTTCAGAATATTTATTTATTTTCTTTGCAGATTTTCAGTGGCTAGCGGAAAACTTTAGAATATTCTTTGAAATGAAATATTTGCAGTCCTCTCATCATTTAATACAGAAGTGTTCAAAATTTCTATACAAAGATTCTTAATGGTTTTTAACCTAAATAAAAGTTTCTCGTCACTCATCAAATTCATCTTCATATTATTCTACTTGCATTTCTCATTTTTAGGATTTTGTACGTAAAACAAAAAACCCTATATACCGTTATTGTCATTGATGTGTCTGTCTGTCAGCAATATAAGACATGTTGGAGATAAACAAAAAACAAAAACAAAAAGTTTAAAAAATGTGTGTTCAATTATTTAGATCAATTAACAGGAGAATCAGAATCTATATTGATGAAGGCGGTGGTCACATATACCATCTTGTTTAGTTTATAAGTTTATTATTTTATTTATTTGAGGTGGTTTATTTAAGTGTTTCTATCATGTTTACTTACTATTTTATATAAATAAATAAGATTTATTTTTAAGAAAAACTAACTACAAGAGTTGTCTTTTATATTTCGGGATTTGAGATCAAAACAATTATTTTTCAACAAAAGTGGCTTTATTGTTTTTCAAAATATTCTCCATGAAGATCAATACATTTTGTATGCGTTTGAACCAATTTTCGAAGCACTTTCTCCACTCAGATTGAGGTTTTTTCCACTGCGGTTGTCAAATTATGTAGGATCCAACGCGAATAAATCTTTTTGAGGGTCAAATGTTCATGCAATAGTGAATGTATGCTAGTCCCATTAATGCCCAGGGATACCTCGATCTCATGATAAGTCACATGGCGATCTTGCAGTATCAGTTCACGCACAGCATCAATGTTTTCTGGAACAACAACCGATTTTGGACGACCTTCACGAAATTTATCCTTAAGCGATCTACGGCCACGATTGAAGTCGGCAAACCATCGATAAACAGTAGTCCTTGATGGTGCTTTATCGCCTTAAGTTGAATTAATTTCATCGAAGCACTGTTGTTGGGTTAACCTAAGTCGAAAGTTGTAAAAAATAAACGCTCGAAAATATTCACGATTTAATTCCATTTTTAGCCCAGATGAATTTTTTCAAGTTACTATAAACAGCACAAATAGCGCTCGTACGTCAAAACGTTCTGAGTACGTATACCATCAAAAGTGTCAAACTTTACGATAAAAGCGTCAGTTGCCAGATGGCAGCACTAGTTTAGCATAATCCCGAAATATAAGAGGCAACCCTCGTATTTAAAGCAAAATTTAAATTTGCTCAATAGCTCTGTAGTGTTAAAGGTTATGTGAGTATTCCTGACTTTACGGTCATAAGTTCTGTCGTACGGGACCGACCGACGTAGCGCAGTGATAACACACGTGATAAAACTGAGTTGCTAAGGTCTCGGGTTCGAATCCTGTTTAGGCATGGAATTTTTATCATGAAACATTAATATTGTCCTGGCCATAAAAGAAAAAAGATGTAGGGGATTTGTTTCTCAGTCTATTATGACGATTTTTTTTTTTTTTTATTTGTAATCACACTTTATGTAGGATGTGGGAGTTCCCTCTTTCAAAAATTCTGGAAAAATTCTCAATTGCTATAAACATTCTCATGCTAGTAGTACACATTGATGTGAACCAGAATAGTTCAACAGGAATTTTTGATCTGATTATTTTTCGAATTTTATCGAATTTTTTGCAATACCATGCTAACAGGACATATTTGGCGACCTGAACAACTGTATGACAAGTTTGATGAGCGCGTATCTTGTATTTACGTACGCTTGTAAGTTAATAGATGAAAACATTATCGAATATTGTGATTTTTAATTTGTACTCACAATTTTTGTTACTTATTATATACCTACAAAACCCTGAAATGTGTGAAAATTCACACTTCAGATCAATTTTTTTCTCCTCACGGACACTGTTGGCCGGGATATCTTTTAGCAATCACTCACATAATTTTACCATCTTTTTTTAGGGTTTTGTAGGTATGACCAAAAAACCCTTATACCGTCATTTTGTCGTCTGTCTGTCTGTCTGTCTGTCTGTCTGTTCGGTAAAAACTGTAGCCAAACGGCTAAACCTAGAGAGTTGAAATTTAGCATGCTTATACAACTCGTTGACCCGCACATAGAAAAAATACCAAAACATCTAAAAAACATATCCCCCTAAAAATATAAACATTCTGAGTAGGGTATCAAATGAAAGCTCTTAGTACGTGGATGAATGATCAAAATTTTATTTTTGCAAAATAAATTATTTTGACGCGATTTTTGCCAAAATTGTGCAAAAATTTTGTCCCACACCCTGTAGCCCACATGGTTTAAACTAAAAATCTGAAAAAATTCTAAGTAATGTACATTCGTGTGAACCGGAATAGTACAACAGGAATTTTTGATCAGATTATGTTTTCGGAAAATAACGCATTTTTTGTGTTTTTTGCTTGACCATGTAAAATTTTTAATGATATTATGTAGCACAGTAAACATAGCGCTTCGATGGTGTAGTGCTTAGAATACTGGCGTTCTAATTTGCAAACTCGAGCTCAATCCGGCCTCGAGGCAATTTCATTTTTTCTGTTTTTTTTTTTAATTTTATTTTGTTAAATTATTTTTTCAAAATTCTAGTTATATTTGGGCAAATATTGCATTTAATTTTTAAATTTAATAACTATACTGCTATTTATATTCCTATAAATACACGAAATCAGAAGGGCGGAGCTTATGACTAAAACAACCAATGGAAGCCATAAGCACAATTTACAAAATCTTAGTGAATCTTGCTATAAAAAAAAAAAAAAAAATACTGCACATATTTAGATACCTACATAATGATATTAAGCATTCGAATTAAAATTAACAAAAAAAAATATTTTAACATAAAATTTGTTTTGGTATCCCAAATAATCATTATGCACTTACTAAATACCTGCGAAACCCGGAAATGTGTGAAAATTCAGACTTCACATCAATTTTTTTTATTTCACGTTAATGGCCTTTCCTGCAAAGGCGATTAGCCGTGACAATTCTAATTTTTCATGAAAATTCTATGCCTGAACAGGATTCGAACCCAAGATCTTAGCAACGCAGGGTACGCGTGTTCCACTACGCTACACCGGTCGGCGAGTTTTCCATCTTGTTCTGTTAATTTTCACTCTTAACTATTACTATTCCCCTGACGAAAACTATTTCACTGTTAACCGCAGATTGTGTCGCGATTATTCGTCCCTTATTTACCTTCTTCTAGGTACTTTTTGACTAATAGTAGCCTCTCAACAGACTACTCAGTAAGAGTAAACTTGTACATAATAGCATTCTGGGTAAACTTCATTGCTGGATTGAAACATTTTTATCTGACAGGTTGTTCCAGATTCTCATTGGTGACTCCTATCACATCCTATCCTAATTGAAGTTACACAAGGCTCTGTTCTAGGCCTTATTCTTTTCCTGATCTATGTAATAGACTTAAAAACATCAATTTATTCCCCATTTTCCATGTATACGATGACACTAAAATATATAATGACGATTGTTTAATTATCCAGGATTGCCTTAGTAACATATACGACTGGACGAACATGCGTCTTTTACCACTGAATAAAATTTAAAAACTCACTGTACTTCACATGGGTCGAAACAATGCAAAGCGTACTTACTTAATGTAATAATGTAACGCTGCAAGTGGTTGAAGAACAGGTTGATAGTCATGATAACGTCTGACTTAAACTGGAGTAAGCAAATTAGATAAGTGGTAAAACGTAAAATTATGTATCATATATATTGTGATATAGTCAAGATATTCTACGTTAAGATTAATTTGGAGTTTGCAGTCTCAATTTGAGCACCTAGCCTCAAAAAAGACATTTCTATTATGGAGAAGTTGGAAAGACATTTTACAAAGTTGGTTCGTGGATTATATTAATTTTCTTATGAAGAAAGACTGCTTAAGTTGAACATAACATCTCTTGCAAAAAAAGGTCATTATAAGGATGTTAAAATAGTGCGTGGTGATTTTAAATGTGATTTGTCGAATCCCTACACCCTAAATACAGACATTAGGTTAAGAGGCCATTGTTCAAAGTGAAATCGTTAAAAATTCACAACAAATAGCTGTTATGTCATAATGTTGCTAGTGCTGCAGATTAATTTGTTGCAGTCTCTTTTTAGACATTTTAGGAATCTTAACTTCAAGTGTAAATATTCATATTCAATTCAACTTAATATTTAAGTTTAACCATACAGAAGGAAATCTGAACTGATCTTGTTATAGTTGTAGAATCTTCCAAGAGTTTCTAAGTTTTGAGTAACTGGTTACATTATATTGAATTCCTCCGTGTCCAACAAAGGTATAATTCTCAACCAGCATACAATGACTTTGTGCATTTACTCTAATTAATGAACAAAGCTTCGGCTAACGATGACAACACATTTCTAGGAAACCTATAGTTCTCAAAAGTTAATAATATATTCCCGGTAACAATCTATATAGACACATAGGTTGACCAAGTTCTTAATGAGGAATTCTCGGAAAATGACTGCCTAAAATCATGAAGATCATAACAAAAAAGATGGTAGAATATCTTCTCATTAAGAATTAGCACAAATTACTGAATGCGTCTGAATGTACAGGAAAAGGTTGAAGGAAGAAAAAGTTCCAAAAAAAAGGAGCAACTAGCTAATTTGAGGAAATTAGAGTTACGTTCACATAAATTATGTCTTATGGCGGTGATAATAACACGCATTATAATACAAAGGTATTATGATAGCCAGTGTCTGAAATAGATGAAGTAACAGATGAAGAAATGCAGGGTTCTACACAAAGTTCTGATTTCTCCATCTGCCCCAAAAGAAAGGTCTTAATAGTCTTCACCTATGGTGCTGAGACTCTCTCCCTCACGCGAAAACTGCGGAAAAATTACGAGTTGCTCAAAGATCCATGAAGACAGCGATGATTGGCGTTACACTTTTGGATCGAAAACAAATTTGTGGATAAGATAGTAAACAAAAGTTTGCGATATAATTGGAAGACTTTCACGTCTGAAGTAGCAGTGGGCAGGCCACGCGGCAAGAGCCAATTATGGTAAATGAACCAGGAAAGAACTGGAATGGCGGCCTGAACACAATACTAGTAACCCTGGCAGACCTCCTACCCGGTGGACGGATATCAAGAAATTAGTCGGTAATTGGCTGCAGGTGGCACAGAACAGATACGAATGCAGATGCAAAAGGGGATTACAAAATAGAAATTATAAAAGCAAGTATGGCTCACCAAAGAATTTTGCTACTAAAGGAAGCCCGCAACGTAAAAATTTTAAAAAAATGTGAGTAAAAGCGGCCCGCGAAATAATATATGTTGCCAACTCCAGCCTTAGAACATTAGTAAGTTGCCCTATTTATTCTTCAACACGATTGATAGTTTCCAATATGCATATGGTACGTCTCCTACTGCCTGAATTGCGTTTTTTAATTCAAGACGTAATTTATTACTTGTTGATGAACTCTTTTCTATCTTCTTTACTGTCTTACTTTAAAAAAATAAAGAAGATACATTATCAAGATTCTAAAGAAGTGAATTGCTTATTTTTTTTTTGTTATGGTTATTTTTCAAGTGCCAGGTTAATTTAGACACTTAATTTTAAGTAGGCTGCGCTACAAACAACATCAGTAAACACGGAAAATAGATTTTATAGTAAAATTTAATTTAAACAATGGTTTTCCAAAAAGTAGCGTTATTTGGAAATATTTTGTCGAAGTGGATAATAATAAGGCAATCTATGAATCTTATGGACGAATAATAAGTGCAAAAGGTGGTTTCACAGGAAACTTATGTAGACATATGAGCTGCTAGGGGCATAGTACATCACTGCGTTAGGTGCAAATAGCCTTTGTTGCTGTGCGCCAAAATTTTTAATTAACTAACCGACTGCATAGTACATAAAAAGCCTTGCGAAGCTCGTCAAAAAAATTTATTTGGTTCACTTCAGTCACAGCCCACAATTCCACAAACATCCTAACGAATCCTTGAAACTATGGAGTGAGTCGTGAGCCGGTTCATTTAAATTTGGTGGGTCGGCTCACTTCGATTAGTGTACTGATTCGACCCAGCGAACCAGTTCTTTCATGAACGACTCATTTTTAATCCACAGTGCTACGTACGGATAGGATAAGGTGAGTAAGGATCTTGCTATAAAACAAAAATAATAAGTCATATTCGTCGGATTTGGTTCCATGATCTTTTTATTTCCGAAGTTTATCAAATATCATTCAAACCCCTAACGCATACTATAAAAGCTGTAACACTGGAGGAGCTCTCCAACGCGTTCCAATCATTTTTGGATCGGTATTAACGGCATAGATGCGGAAGGGGACTATTTTGAATAAAAATAAAGTTATTTTTAAAAAAATTTAATATTTTTGTATTATCGCACCATTCCAGATCATAACTTTGATTGCTATGTATTTCTGAACAAATGAGAAAGGTGCGAATTAATATAATGATAGGCAATATCCGGAATGGATGGAGAAAGAAGAAAAGAAGAAATGTTGAGTGTTTAAATATGTGTGTGTTTTCAGTAGCTCTTTTCATGTTATGATAAAAATAAATTTATTCTGTCTGTGAATGCATTTAAAATTTAATTTTGCTTCGAAACTAATTTCATTTCCCCAGTTCTCTTTCACAATAATTTTTGTTGCAAGGTATAACCGCAGACAGCAGCTAATTTTGAAAGCATGTCTGAGCTAGAACATTATTACAGTTGGGGAGAAGCTAATATACAACTATTCGTAATGCACTCGTAAACACGGGTCCCTGTGTGAAGGCCCGACTCCGGGCCAATTCCGGGTACATATAACCCTCACAACTTCAAGTCAACGGCTAGAACAGAGTTTCTCAACAAATATTTAATAGAAAAATATGATAGATCTAATCAAATAGTAGTTTCAGTACATCAGTTACATCAGTACATCAGTACATATCTAAAATTCATATACAAAGTGTAATTTATTATGTATCCCATTATATTTTTGCGACGAGATGCATCCAATTACTGGGACCATAATTTGTTTTCAAGACAAAAGCTTCTGCTCTAAAACTTCAGAACGTACAGAGATCCATGGAGCGAGGTATGCTTGGAATCACTCTTAAGAACAGAATGAAATGAAAAATACGACGAAGCATTAAACTGTTCGGTATCATGGTCAAAGTGGCGTCAATGAAATAGAGATGGACAAAACATATGACCCGTTCAGATGACAACAGATGGAATATTTCTTCATCAGAATAGTTCTTCAATGCAAACCGACGGTAGGAGAAGTTAAGTAGATAAAGACCACCTATTTGATGGACCGATAATATCAAACGAATAACCAGAGGAGAACTGGACGGAGGAGGCTCAGGACTACTAAAACTAGTTTTGCTTAACGGAGGCCTTTATCCAACAATGGATGACAATGGTTGGGTGCAAATTATGATAATGAATATGTCTTGAACGTGCACCAATCATTAATTTATCATCTTTTCCACCGTTAGGTGTCAGGCTATGTTGGAGTTTGAGTTTATATCAAGTTGGTGATGTTATCAATAGTTCTTTCCATTAGTTTCCAGTTTTGCAACTTGGCAAACTAAAAGGTAACTGTTATTCATCTGATCTTTCGCGTTCTTCCATACAATTCCTCTTTTTTTAGTAATATTTGTCAGTTCATTGTTTTATATTTTTCTTGGTTTTTATGCCTTTCTTCTAATTGTTTTTGCTTCCATGACTCCTTTTTGCTGCTCTGTCATTATTAATCATATTTACGTTCTCATATCATAATAGGTAAATCTCTTCTTTTACTTGTTTCATAGGTTTCGTACCTAGATTTTTCCTAGAATTCACATGTTGGTTTATTTCTATGGAATTTCAACAACTGATAATCAGTGAACAATGTTTTTGACAACTGAAAATGTACTATTTACGAATTAAATAAGGCCGGTACTAACATATGTATGTGGCTTTCGAAACAGCATGGGATCATTTGAGGAAAAACTACGAAGAATAATATTTGGACTCATCCAGGAAAAACATTTAGGGACCAGAGGTTACAACTTGAACTGAATGAAACCTCCAATTCATTGGTTCCCAACCTCTGCTTCGCGGAGTCCTAAGTGCTCCGCGTGCACTTCTCAGGGGCTACGCAGTCGTTTCAGGAAATAAAATAAATAAAAATTAAATAAAATCAAAAGAATTAGAAATAAAAACAGAATCAAAACAAGAAAACTGAAAATTACATTCTAAACGAAAATTTGCCAAGCTGAAAGAATGTCCGAGTGACTTCTGACTATATTCGGTTTATGACTCTGCTGGAATAATTGTTGTCTGATGCATTGTTGTTTGTATAATCCGCGTGTATTTTGATTATTTTCTTCATTTTATAAAAATCTATCTATCAATAGATGAGCTGTGAAAGAGAAATGTAAATTTCAAGTGAAATTTGTAGTAAAAAAATCTACTCCCTCCACCGTAACATTATTTCTAAACACCTTAATTTGTAAGGCATAGGTTAGGCCTAAGAGGCTCCGCCATAGAAATTGATTCTAAAAAGGGCTCCGCAAATCAAAAACGTTGGGAACCACTGCTCTAATTAATTAAACATGTCACAATACATAAGGACTAATCTCTCCGATGGTTTGGACACATTAAGAGGATCTCAGGACCAGGTCTATACGGCAAATGCCTGAAGTTCAATTGAAAAGCGCAAAGTAGTAAGACGTACTTATGTTGGCAAAGAGTGGAGCAAGACATTTAATTTCTCAGAATAAGGAACCGGTGGACAATCGTACAAAACAGAACAGAATGGCGATGTATCTGACCAAGGCCAAGACTTACTAGGAGTAACCGAGCTCTAACACGCCTTCCAAACACTTTTGAATCGTTTTCAATGGTGTATAGATTTGGAAGGGAACTAGATAATGATAATGAAATGAACTGGCGATTTAATATAAAAATTATGAAATCAGATTTTTTTAATAGACTCAATATTATGTTAACCTTCTAAAATTATTAGACTTCTATTGTAAGTAAAATGATTTTATATATTAAGTAATTATCCTTCTAGTGTTTCCGAAAGTTTTGTCAACTATTATGTCCGGGAAGTTAAAATACTTGTGGAGAACAGTTTCAATTAGAAGTCTGCGTATTTTGCAGTATTGCTGTTCAATTGGTCTTCCAGTTACTTGCATAGTTACCAACAAGTCTCATTAGTGATGGTTCATGAATGGCATATTTTTAGATACACTGTTTTATCTGCCAATGTATAACGGGGAGGGGGAACAACAGAAATTGAAATAAGAAGTGGTATCTGAAATTTATATTGGACCTAATTTAAACAAAAAAATAATTAATTTGATGAAATAAAAAGGCGGATATTATTGGATAACGAAGATACCACAGCATAGTATATCTATGATCAAGAAAAATATCATAGAAAAGAAGAATAAGTTTGTGCAAAACTTATTTAGTTAATACTTTTATGTGGGTCTCAAATATGAACACAATAAAATTGACTACAAGGAAAGACTTTGCACTTGAATGAAAAATGCCAAGATAGATAAATGGATCAGTGAAGGTTGAGAAAAATGGTTCTTCGAATGAATCATGAACTGAAAGACCTATATCAGTATATTAATATCGTGAACACTAATTTTATGGATTTAGGTTGTTGGATTTAAGCTGATTAGGTGCAGCTTTAATACCGACACCTTATCTAGAAAAATCTTATAATACTCAGATTCCATTATTAGGTCCCGTATTAGGTCATGTTTCTATCGTGCCATTATCAGTGTGACTGTCGCCTTGTATATTCTTGATTTTGTCTCTTTTCTGATGTATTAGTTTCGCCTCATTGCACAATTTTGGTAACCCGCTATCTTATTTGCTATCAACATTTGTACTATCCATCTTTTCGATGTTTCCTTTCTGTTTATTAGATAATGTAGTGTATATTTAAAGAACGTTTCTTGCTGGATAACTATTCCATCCACTTCTAGTATGCGTCGTAGAGGACTGATGTTGTCATGTATTTAGTATTTTTTGCGAATATAAATTTTAAAAGACACAAAGGAAGACTAAAACTACGATGTAGGTATAGTTTTGAATATATAGGAATCATGAGCAATAGTAACTGAAGACATTTAGATAAAGGACAGATGAGATTGGAAGCATACATTAAGTAGGCGATTCTCCACCAAGGATAATGAGCCAATAATAATAATATAATTATGTTGAAGCTGTTGATAATGTTCTTTGGGCACTTTATTTCTGGTTGAGTTTTAAGGGCGTATCACACTAGAACGCTATCCAAGTTTTATTTTGTAAGTCTTTTTCGAGGATTCAAGTCTTCAATTCTTCTGCTATCACACGGGAAACAGGGATAAGTAACTTGCGCCTGCGTACATAACGTTAACAATAGACCCATCTCACTTGATCTGACTGAGAGAGCGAGGACGCGCTCTTAATGACTTGGATTTCGTCTGTCTTCTAGAGACAGGGGAAATGTATCTCGATGTATTTGCTCAGTCATAAAAACCTAGGTTTTTTGTCATGCTATCACACACACAGGACTTCGATTCGAATGCAAAGACTTTAATTTTCCAAGTTTAGACTTGAATAATAACTCTAGTGTGATAAGGCCTTTAGACTCACATAACTCGAATTTGAGAGTCTCACTCATATCTCTTACTTGAATTATTGTCTAATGGTTTCTTGTATTATACTTTATTTTACGAAACATCCTCTGTTTATTCATATTTTTATTTTCAATTCCTTTTCTTTAGCTCTAATTTTTCTCTTCATTTCTCAGCACTTTTGTGTATTTCTTCTGTATTACAAATTCATCTAATTTTACAGGATTTTGCACAAATGGAATGTCCGTGCAAGATTTTATTTATTTATTTATTTATTTATTGTTCAATTTATTGTTTGTGCAAACAGCCAGCTTTGCTGTTGACCAAAATTTTTAAGTAATTAACGAACTTGCTCAAATGTTTAGTAAGCTTTTCCCTTTCTCTAATTGACTCTTAATTAATAGGTAACCGAATTAATAGGTACAGAACATATAAATATTATATATAAAAAAAAAGGAAAAAATTGAACTATTTATATAGCATCCGTAATAAAATATCAAAATAGTGTGCTTTACAAATATTTAACACTATCGTAAAGCCCAATTTTCAGTATTGTAAGACTGTTCTCTATTTAGCTAACAACAGTGACATTAATAAATTATAATTACTACAAAATAGAGCGATGCGTATCATCTTAAAATGTAATAGACTAACTAGTATAGCAAAAATGTTAAATGTTTTAAAATGGTTAAAAATTAAACAGTTTATTAAATAAAATGGTATGATTTTTATGTATAAATTGGACAAAGGATTACTGCCACAGTATATGGGTTCAAATTTAAAAAGCATTGAGGAAATACATTCCTATAACACGAGACAGACTGGGTCATTTTACATAACGAGTACAAAGAAAGTAAGCACAAAAAAAAAACATAATGCATAGAGGAGCTTTAGAATATAATAGTTTACCAGAAGAATTAAAATCAATAGGATCACTCACTATCTTTAAGAAGAATTTAAGGATATTCCTAGAGGGTAATGATTAATATTGGCTGTATGTTTATGCTTTCATTGACTATGTAAATATTTTTTTTTTTTAATAAGTTGTTTTTATATAAATAATATTTTGTAAATTTCTATTATTAGCTACAAGCTATATAAATAAAAATTATTATTATATTATTATTATTATTATTTATAAACCTCGTTAAACCATACTTTCTTCTTCCTCATTCGACTTTTAACTGTTTGCTGCACAGAGTCATTTATTAGTTTTTGAATGACAGACCAAATTTCGTTGAGTGACGTCTCTTCTTTACTTGCCAATGCTTCATATTTGTTTGATAGCGTAATTGTTGAAAGTATCGACAGCAAAAAAAAAAATTGTTAATGCTATGTGTATTGCTAATGTATTGTGTTCACTCTTTCATCTCAGATTTTTATCATTCTGTAATCTTTTACTAAAAGGATATTTATGAGTCTTAAAAGGTTACACGTACTTGAGTGTTAAAATGTTGGGTAGCACTGTTTGAGTAGAATATTAAGCTCATAAACAGGCCATTTGTGCCTGTGCACAGGACTTCCTGTAGAAGGGTACGAGATTCTCTCAGGACCGCGATTGCCCATGTACTCCTGTATACGTGTGACAGTAATGTCTATTTATTCCTATAGTTGCAGGTACTGAAATAATGCCCGAATATCAGCTTATTAAATTGGAAATACATAAGTTATAATATGTAATACAGTCGAAATGTCCCGCTAGTTTTAATATTATTAATGTGTGTGTTGGCTTTTGCATACTGATTTGAAATTCAAATCTCGAATAATATTTGGTAACAACCAAGTCATACTAAATTTTGTTTGATGATAAATTTCTGCTTGGATTTAAGAAGAAGTTTTTTATTAATAACATGTAAGTACCATAATATAATATATGTGCAATTTTGCTGAAATTTGACATTCCATAATATTCTGTAGATCTAGTACGTGAATTTGTATCATGGACTATTGGACTATTGGACGATTTGTTTCATTCATAGCACGCGGATTCCTGTGCGATTTGATTTAAATTAATGTCAATTTAATATGCATTTTTCTCCATTTTTTTGTGATGTAAGGGTACTAAACTGTGTATTCGTTGAATTCAGAATAAAATTCCTATCCGACCAAAAATATAAAAAATTTATATATGTTCTCATTTAAAATAAAAAAGTTGGATTCCATATTTGGAGAACCACTGATCATAAAAAAAATGTGTTAATAGTTTTGTAATAGACTTGCAAAATGGTATTTCTTTGCTAATTTAACCAACCTCGTAGCTCTTATAGTTATCGAGATAGCAATGGCGGCACACTTAGATTGAACACATTTGAATGTTTTCGAGGATCCCAAAATGACGTCCATTGATGTGATTCAATCTTGGGAAGAGGAAAAAGTCACAAGGACTCAAGTCAGGCGAATAAGGAGGCTGAGGAGCCACAGGAATGTTTTTACTGGCCGAAAACTCGTTTATTGAAATAACTGTGTCACAAGACGCACATTTTTCTCATCCCCAATTTATTGGTCAAAATCTGGTGAACGGTAGTGTGAGTCAAATTCAACTCTTCCCCGATCATTCTGACTGTCAATCGATGTTTGGAACGCACAAAATCCCGGAATCTGTCGACATTTTCATCGGTTTTTGAAGATGAAGGCCTTCCAGTGCGTGATTCATCTTCTATCAACTCTCTTCCTTCTGAAAATGCCTTAAACCACTAAAAAACCTGGATCCTTGACAAAATGCTGTCTCCATAGGGCTGCTGAAGTTTTGCAAAAGTTTTCGTTGCTTAATCCCCAAGTCTGAAGCAAAACCTGATAGCACACCGTTGCTCGAAATGAATGTCACTCATTTTTAGAAAGCACTAGAAAAAACTGTTTCACGAAAAAAATTGCTACGGACAACAAAATTATTCTAGCGAGTTAAAACTCGTACTGAAGGCGTATCACATGTTCACCTGCCGTCCCGCCAAGTTCTGCGTCCCAATTGTTGCCAGATCAAACGCTATGTTGCCAGTCCGGTTACTTAATTTACACACCACGTAGATTGAACCTTTTTCTGGCGGACGTCAGGCAAGTAAATCCCTCCAAGTATATATGCTGGTGCAATTGTTAATTTAATGTGCATCTATGTGCTTTGTAATGTGGTTATAATGTTATTGGATTTCATTGTTTCTGTTTTCTTTCCTTAAAACCAATTCATACTTCTTATTATTATATCATATGTAAAATGTTTCCTATCCGTTCTCGGGTAAAGTTATCAAATATCTTTTTCCACATATTCTTATTTACAAAGAATGTTTATACTTATTTCACACTCGCAAACACTGTTTTTCTTTTCTTCTAACACATTGAATATATTAAAGTGTGGAAAGAAACGGAGAAAATAATATGTCTCTTCCTGTAGAAACGTTGAATGTTTATATCTTTTTCTGCCACATTACAGAACTCATGTATTAAAGGAAGTTGTCTTTTTCACATTAGATAAGTCTTCCACATGCATAGCTCTATCCTGCTCTTTAAAACAGTGCCGCAGGGAAAAGGAATTTTATGGAATTCGCACAGAAACTTCTATCCAGTGTTGAGGATAAGAAAATGTATTTAGAATATGTTAAACAGGAGTAGCCGAAATTTCACCGTGAAATAGGATGTAAGAGCGCCAAGATGGCTAATCCTGAACTACGACCGACTACATAATTTGTATTTGTTGTCTATAGACATATGTGTATAACATTACATTCTGCAAAGCAATTTATATACATTAAAAAAATTGGAGGCTATATCTGTTCATTTTTAGGGTTTTGTAGGTATGATCAAAAAACCCAAATACTGTCATTTTGTCGTCTGTATCTGTCTGTCTGTTCGATAAAAATTGTAGCCGAACAGCTAAACCTAGAGAGTTGAAATTTGACATGCTTATACAATTCTTTGGCCCGCACATAGGAAAAATACTAAAACATCTAAAAAATATATCCCCCTAAAAATATAAACAAATATGTGCTTATCAAAAAAAAATATACTTTTTTTAATTTCCTTGAATGCCCTTAGTACGTGGATTAACGATCAAAATTTTATATTAATTATTTTTATGCGATTTTTGCCTAAATAGTGCGAAAAAAATGTTGTCCTGTAACCTGTAGCCCAGATGGTTTAAACTAAAAATCTGAAAAAAATCTATGTAATGTACATTGGTGTGTACCGAAATAGTAAAACAGGAATTTTTGATCAGATTATGTTTTCGGAAAATAACATATGTTTGTGTTTTTTTGTTGATGATGTACAAAAGTTATAGTTATGTAACACACTATACTAGAAGGCGTATCCTGGTTTAATGGTTAACTTGCTCGCTTGCTAAGCAGCAAACTAGGGTTTGCTCCCGGGCAGAGAAAACAATTTTATTTTTTGTTTTTTTACCATTTTTATTTTGTTTAAATTATTTTGTCAAACTTCTAGTTATATTTTGGCAAATGTTGCTTTTAGTTTTTAAGAGCGTAAATTTAATAACCAGTTAGAATTGTTAGAATTATATTTTCATTCTATGTGTCATGTATACGAAACTAGAGGGGCGGAGCATATGACTTAAAACAACCAATGGAAGCCATAGGCGCAGTTTTCCAAATCTTAATGAACTTTGCTACATAAAAAAAAATACTGCATATATTTAGAAACCTAAACAATGGCATTAGGTATTCGAATTAAAATTAACATAAAAATATTTTAACATAAAATTTGTTTTTAAAGCTCTTAGATTAACAGACGATAAATTATTTAAAAAATATCGTTCATTTTGCCGTGATTACTACAAAGCAAAATTTGTCCTACACACTCAGCATGCCGCCTTCACTTATTATATACCTGCGAAAACCTGCAATGTGTGAATATTCACACTTCACATCAATTTTTTATTTTTAGTTTCTACGTGCTTCAGATGATTATAAGACGATATCCGCAAAAATATTAATTTTTGTCTGTCGGTATGTCTGTCTGTCCCAGATTCAAGCAAAAACGGAAAACTAAAATCAACATATATTTATTCATTTTATCACACATCAGTTCCTTTATCTCTTCCTCCCAGACTGCTATATCATTGCAATTTTCAGCTAAATGTTCCAAGGTTTCTTCTTCTTCCTTGCACATTCTGCAGAGCTTGCCTTTGGCTTTGCCCAGTACCTATTGTTCCTCAGTTCGTTGCCGCATCTTAGTCTCGCTATTCTCCTGACTCTAGCCTCTTCCTAGATCTTCCTCTTTTCCCCTTCAAGTATCTCGGTATTCCGATCACTCTTAACTCTTTATATGATTTCACAACCCGCGATTTGTCTATTCTGTCTGTTCTTTCCTGCTGCTGTACTTCTTTATCCCTCCTTCTCAATTCTTCTTCTATATTTGTTCCTCCGTTTCTCTTTCTATCTGCTTCTCTTATGTCCAATCCATACCTCCAAAAGAACTATTTTCTTGTCTCTCCCCATGCCGACAATTTCCCTTTTTGTTCTTCTTTCATTCTTTCTTCCCAGAATTCCCTTATTATTTTCCTATTCTCTTCTCTTCTGACTTTCTCCTCATATTTCAGTGCCCTCGCTCCGCCACCAACTCTTAACTTTTCCCTCTTCATTTCCTCTCTCACAATATATCCTGCTGTCGTTCTGTCTACCCTCAATGTCCATCTCATATAGCCCTCTTGTACTCTTTCCATCATCTCCAATTCCTTCCATCCCGAAATCTCCACTCCTTACATAAGGCTACTCGTCACTATTGCTTCGAATATCTTCATCCTCCACTTGATATCGTAATTAAACCTCCTCTCCCCTATGCTCCATAACACTTGACTCAGTAAGTCTCCGGTCTGACTTATATATGGCAACACTGTTGACAGACCCATATGATTTCAGGATAGTACCAACCTTCAAACGATACGTGAAAATTTCATGACATTCTGACAATTAGTTTAGAGGTTATAGTGGTTTTAGTGACTCCAGTTTTGTAATTTTCAATAGAATGGAAAAAAAATAATTTCGTGTGTTGATTAAACATTGTTTTTGATGGGAAAAAATACTGTTGAAGCCAAAAAGTGGCTTGATAACCGTTATAGAGACTCTGCACCAGGCAGATCAACTATTACTGCTAGGTATGCTGAATTTAAATTAATTAATTAATTTTATTTAAATTTAAGGAGCGTTGGAATGAATATTTCACTCTTGAAGGAGAGTATGTTGATGAATAAAGACAAATTTCTAAAAAAAAAAAAAAAATGTTTTTCTTAATTAGACCAGAGACTTATTGAGCGACGTGGTAGCTTTCCAATAACCAACCTTGCTTTCTTCACTCTTTCCCTAACATGTGGCTCTGCCCTGTTGTTCCTCGTTTGCACGTATCGCCGGTACTTTCTACTCTTCTCTTCTTCGATTTCTCTTCCTGACCATTCCCTTCTTAATTTCTTTCTCCGTCCTCCCCTTTTCTGAACACCATTGTCTTCAGTATACATATTAGTATAGTACGCCTAGTATTAGTACAACTATTAGTATTCTCGTGAATAGCTTGTAATTTGTGGCAATAGACTTATAGGTCTGTAGTTTTCCAACTTCGATTGGTCTCATTTTTTATGCAGCAAAAAAATCTCACGCACCTTTCAATTTCAGAAAAAAAACAGTTATAAGATAAACTTCACTTACTACAATTTGCCTTTACAATTAGCCTTTGATTTAGTCAATCATTCCATTATGGCAAACAAATTAAATGTCATCGGTATCGTGGGTCCACCGCAATCGTGGGTTTTATCATTTTTGTCTAATAGAGAACAAGTTGTTTCTATTAGCCAACACCATAATACTTTCAGCTCCCACAAGCGACAGTGTAACACTGGAGTCCCACAAGGGTCTATTCTTGGCCCAGTTTTATTTCTCTTAGATATAAATGATTTTCCTACATTATTTCCAAATAATGCTATTTGTCTATATGCGGATGATACTTCACACTTGCTTCATAATGCAGATGCAACTTTACTAGCTTTCGATGGTAAAAGTAACTTGGAAACAATGAGTCAATTGTGCTACGAAAATAAACTCATTTTAAATACAAAAAAAGTCATGCTCTGCTCTTCCATGGACACAAAAATGATCCTATTACCAGCCCATATATCCACTTACAAGGACAAAAAAGTATTCAGTGTTCCGAGTCAACAAAATTTTTAGGTATAATGATAAGTGATAATCTGAGTTGGCAAAATCACGTTAGATATATGCTACCTAAACTTAGCAAATCTTGTTTTATATTAAAAAAAAAAAACTTAAAGATATGGTTTTTTCTGATATACTTAGGACTGCTTACTTTGGAACTTTTCACGCAACAATGAGCTATGGCATTTTGTGTTGGGGAAGTTCCTCTGAATCCTCAAAGGTTTTTGTACTTCAGAAACGTGCTATTCGCATAATAGCTGGTGCCCCCTTTAGATCATCTTGTAGATCCCTTTTTCCTGTTTTGTCCATATTAACTATTCCATCTGTTTATATATTAGAAGCCGTAATGTTTGTTAAAAATAATCCGCACTTTTTCGCTACCAATTCTGACTTTCATTCTTGTAATACCCACAGTAAACACTCAATTGTATGTCCCTCTCATAGCTCTACACTGTACAGTAAAAGTCCTCACTACATGGCTTTAACATTATTTAACTGTGTACCACCTGCATTAAAGTCTATAACGTCCAGTAGACCATTTAAATTAAAATTTAAACATTTTTTACAAACCAACTGCTTTTATAGCATACAGGAATATTTACACCATAAGGGCTAACATTAAATTCTGTAATCTCCTAACTGTACTATTTGTTAAATTTATTTGTATCGTTTAAATCATGTGGTTTCAATTTATACTATATGTGTCATCTTGACTAAACCACAACATTTCTATAATGTGTTATTGGTTGAATAAATTTATTATTATTATTATTATTACATATTTCAGAAATATACAATATAACAAGCCTTGGCTCGTATAAATCTTCTTCGAATGTAAATACGTTCTTATATTGTTGCGAATTAAATAACTACTATCCGTAGAATCGTTACCATATATCAGCAGCTATTGATTTATAAAACGTCAGCCCAGTTTCTTTTCATATTTTTTTGGATTCTTTGATGTTGAAAATTATAGACCAAAAATCAGAGATTATTTTACCAGTTGTTGTATTTCCAGACACCTCTCCGTTAATGAACAGCAATTTTGTTTAATTTCTATTAAAAATACATATATCTACCCTTTCAGTTCAGATATTATCTGCGCCACTGTTAAGAAGGATGACTTCTTCTTCTTATTTCTATGACCAAGATATGAAAGACTTTGTAACATCAAAGTTTTGCTGGTTCACTTAAAAGTTTTGATAGAATGAAGAGGTCGCGGTGCGCACATTGCGTCTTAAGCTGAGTTTGACGCTGTTTTCCAGCCTTTTAATATTTCACACATAACAGTTTACCAACCAACGGGGTTCTAACTGTCGTATAACTAAGGTAAACGAATTTTGTAAACAGATTTTGTTTAATAAAATAACAGTTGAAAGTTTTTTATCGGAGGGGATCTTTGTTTGCGTATGAAATTAATATCAGAAAATATTAGCTTTAGAGAACGGACGCTAAAAACCAAATTAAAGAGGAAAAAATATTTGTTTATATTTGAATTTTAACAAATAATATTATTTATTGGCTTCTTTTTACCATCATCATGAAAATATCGTATTTTGTTTGCTGTACAATGAAAAAGTTAATTTCCTTCGAAAGAAAATAGAGCCAGAACATATTTTTTCTTCTAACGCCTTCTTTATCTTCGACCTGTTGTTTTATGTGTTCTTTCCAGTGGTTCCTCGGTGGATAAGAGGGCTTTTACGAAGTTTGCTCACCTAGTTCTATTCTTTGTAAGCTTAACTCCATGTTCTTCTTTTCCTAGCACATTTATGCAAAATCAACGCTGAATGGGGCCTGTCTCTTTTAGGTTCTATCAAGCATATGGCGATGCCAAAATCTGATTTTCTCACAGTGTTAGGTCTATTTCAATTCTCACAAAACTCAACAGTTTATTGTTTGGAAATCTGTAAGAAGTGTGAAAAGTATGTTTGTGCGGGAGATTATATATTGATGGAATTTACAAATTATTTTGAACATTCTAAGAGCATGTTCATATTTCTGGTTTCCAAAATGCTTCTTCTTGATCGATGACTGACTCTAGAGGATTATCTATCACCTAGGGAAGTAAAGATATGCAAATAAATCGCAACAAAACCAAAATCACGGTCAAATATTCCCAAAAAAAGAAAATATTGCAAACTGGAGCATGCGAGGTTGTAGCTTCGTACATCTACTCGGTATTTTTTATTTCAAACCAAAGTGGCTGCAAACTGCAATTTAGGCAGCACATAATCATGATCTGATGAACTATGGACAAGTTTAAAGTAACAGCTAAATGAAGCTACAAATTAAAATATGGTGCGACAAAAATGTAACCAATGTAAACAAAATTATATTGGTTACGACGCTTTTATTTCACTTATTCGTGCTGCCAAAACGTGGAAGTTAAAACTTTTAGATTGAAAGAGATTGGGCCCAATAGATAGATGGTGTAGGCGATGATTGTCCACGATACCTTGGACAGCTCTACCCACCACACTATCCACGAACAAGTCAGTCCGTAGGAACTGCTACTGAGCAGTAACTGTCCGTATTTCGCTTTCGGCTATGTTATGAGACGAGGAGAAGATCAAAGTCGATCATGCTCTCACAAACAAATCGATCCTCAGAGAACTGCATATTGAACAGTTATTGTCTGCAGCAGTGCAAGTCAGTATTTTGTTTTCAGCCATGTTATGAGATGAGAAGACTTAATTTTAAAATTGGTAGTCCAAGAAAAAATCAAAGAATCTCGACTTTGGGCAATATCTTTGAACCGATGCCTTGACCAGCTTAAAGCTCTAACTGGTATTCCACTTACAAGAAACATCTGAGATGTCATAAGTAGGGATATTTGGAAAAATATCCAAACTTGTTGATCTTGGTATATCATGACAATATAAGATAAACAACAGAGGTGCAAGAACAGAACCCTGAGGCAGACCATTATTTAAATGTCTGAGCATACTAGATTTTCCATGTAGCTATACCCGAAAAAGTCTGTCAGTAAGCATATTACTAATAAGATTGAATACTTTGGCACACGGGATTACTTGAATAAGTTTATAAAGTAGTTCATTTCTCCATACGGTAGTGTTTCGTAAATCCAGCTTGTTCTGGTGGGAGTATTTCAGAGATTGTTGGCGCGATTCGGTTGTGAATAAGTCGTTCCAAGACTTTATACGCTACACATAGAAGGGCAACCAATACATTCTGTAATTGGTGACTTCGTTAGCAAGCTTTCCAGGTTTCAGTACAGCAACAATGTTAGCTCTCTTCTGATGGCAGTACTCCAGTTTTAATAGAAGTCGGCAAGCCATCGTTTGGGTATTGATCCACAGTGTTTCAGGAATTCAGGAAATATGTTGTCTACCCCTGCAGATTTTCCTGATCTATTTTTGGATATCGCTTCTTCTATTTCCTCCAACTGAAAACTGGAAGAGAACTTGTTATTTGCTACTGTCGATTTGACAGATTGCGTCAATTTCAGGACTATTCTGGTATGTGTTTTGTGTGGGCTAATCTTGGAAAGTGATACGATCCTGCTGGCTAATTTATTTACTTCTATGGCTGTGCTAGGTTTTGGTAAAAATGAGACTCCTCCAAGTCGTCTTATTAAGCTCCAATTCTTTCTGCTCAAATGCGTGAAGTTGATGTTTTCCATTAGTACGTGCCATTTGTCCGTACGAGCTTTATCGAGACTTTGGGGTAGTTCTTTGAATATTTTAGTCGTAATTGTCGTTATAGATATAGGGTATCATATAGAGATGTTGGTATCGATGTAGGGTCGTTATCGATACCAGTTAAAATTATTGATAACAGTTAAATAACGAAACAAAAAGTATCGAGTACCAAAAGTATCGTAAGCAAAGAATCGATATTTTACTAGTACCGATAGTACCGTTTCATGCCAATTCAGGAGGTTTGGTCTATATTATTGGCTTGAGTATGCAGTAATGATAATTTTCTTTGCACATCGTTCAAGGACTGTGCAATTAAACCGAAGTCATTATGTTAACCTGTTGTCCAACCTGAAAGTTAAACATGCTTCTGCCATCATCTACCAGTTAGAAAATATAGTTCTGGAGATAAATATTAAAGTTACATCGAATTTAGTGACTTTAAAATCTTGTCTTCATTACTTTGTTAGAAATATTTGTTAAAATCTTTTAAAAGTAGTTCAGTAAACCATCTCTCCACAAGTATGCATGGAGAATAATGATCTCTCCCAAGTTTTTAATTAAAAAATGTCATTACTGCTTGAATAGATTAATGAGATATCGAGGGGCAATAGCAGGTGAATAGAATTTAATATAGGAAGCCAAAGTGGGGAATCAAATTTACCCCCTCCACCCTTCACAAAGATATGGATCGAAAGAAAATTAACTTCTAAAGGATTTTAGAAGGAAACAAATATTTTAATCTATATTGGAAACTTTATGATGCGGTAAAGTTTTCGATCTAGGTTACAAACTATATTAAATTTAACTTGTTTAGAAGCTTATTGTTACAAACATTTAAAGAATAAAATCCTTTAGTTGAAATTTTATTGAGTAATATATTGAATTTCATTTAGTTTAATATGGTGGGAAATTGTTTTCAGTAAAATTTGAATTTATTTTATGTGAAATATAAAACCAACACATAAAACGAGCCTTGGAATAAATTAAATATATCAAAATTAATTAAATAAATAACTAAATAATAATTTATTGGCAAAATTACACGTAATGTGTTTTACGTAAGTCAGTCACACATACTAAAATTGTATAGTCATATTACAATAAAACTAGCAGACCCCGTTGCCAACAACGTTGGCAAACTGATATCGAATAAAAATCAATATAAACAGGAATTAATTATTAAAATTTGCATGATTCTGCGTATATTAACAAAACAAAAACGTTTCTTGATTATACCTAGGAAATCCTAAAAACCGCTTAATGCGTGTCATTTAAAAATTAGTATCGGGCTGGATACGGCCCGCGGCCCATATGCTGGATATCAATGTTATAGCTGTTTCTGATTATACCTAGGATATCCTAAAAACCGCTTAATGCGTGTCGTTTAAAAATTAGTATCGGGCTGGATACGGCCCGCGGCCCATATGCTGGACATCAATGGTATATCTGTTTCTGATTATGCCTAGGAAATCCTAAAAAGCCGCTCAATGCATATCGTTTAAAGTTTAAAAATTAGTATCGAGCTGGATACGGCCCGCGGGCCATATGCTGGACATCAATGTTATAGCTGTTACTGATTATACCTACGAAATCCTAAAAAGCCGTTTATGCGTGTCATTTAAAAATTGGTATCGGACTGAATACGGCCCGCGGGCCATATGCTGGACAACAGTGGTATAGATGTTTCTGATTATACCTAGGAAATCCTAAAAAAACGCTCAATGCATGTCGTTTAAAGTTTAAAAATTAGTATCGGGCTGGATACGGCCCGCGGGCTATATGCTGAACATCAATGGTATAGCTGTTTCTGATTATACCTAGGAAATCCTAAAAAGCCGCTCAATGCATGTCGTTTAAAGTTTAAAAATTTAATATCGGGCTGGAGACGGCTCGCGGGTCATTATACGTTGCATAACATCAATTCAAAACATGTCCCTGACACAACAACCTTCGCTCGAGTCACCGTATGTACTGCAATGCTCTGTTCTAGTGTCTGGTAAGCTATCTGTTTCGTCGTATACGTCGCCCCCTACTACTAACTTGGTTACCGCCCACACCCCGCAAAACCCATTCACACCCCGCAACTTAGCGTTAGGAACACACAGAAATTAGGGCTTTTATATATATAATTACAATTTTAAAACACATTCAAATCACATAGGCACAACTTCTTACAAAAACTTAAAAAGAGTTTTTTTTTTTTTTTGAGCGAACTGTTTTATTCTATCAAATTTTTTCTATCTAAAATTATCATTAAACTATAGGGGAAAAATTTTAAGATCGTAGCGCCACGCGGATTTTTTTGAAACCATTCTAAATCAGATACCACTTGACATTTACTAGTAAATAATAGCGAAAAGTGTATCAAAAAACGACAAAAAATAAATAATTGTTTGGGATTTTCTGATTTTGTGAAGTGACATTACCTGTAAACATCTAAAATACTACATTTTGTGATCTGGTTTTAAGTTATGGCGGTTTTCCATTGTCGATTATTTTAACTATATTGGGGGAAATAATAATTCCCGTGTTGTTTACCAAGGGGTAGAAATCTACAATGCAGGGCATATAATATTGTGTGGAGTCACTGAAATAAACAGAGAGTTCATAAATATTTATGCATTATGCCTACAAACTTGTGCATTACAAACCCACACACAATAACAGGAATTTTCAAGATATGCGATAATAAATACAAAATTGAAAATATTTTTTGTAGTCACTATCATTAAAATGTAATGAGCAAACTTGATATAAGGGCTCACTTTTTTTCCAATTTTTAAATTGTTTATCTAAACATCGCGTCGATTCCTAACCTCTTGCTTTCCCAATTTTGTTTCGAACCGTACGGTGTCTGATATTAGTGGAAACAAATGAAACGATATTTCCGGGTTTCTTCTTTTCAATGAATTGCACATAGGCACACAACAATATGTATTATACATTTTTCAATGATTATAATAAAACTTTAAAAACAAACTTCATACAAAACCAATACACAAAACGAAATGCTATCTGATGTACACAAGTTCATGAAACGCTCACCAAATGGTAGGGTGCTTAGCTGCAAATCCCTATAATAATCCGGATTGCATTAAATTTTTAGGAGTCCCATATTGACCCTCTTTTGATATGGGACCATCACTTTGCCCATGTATGTGGAAAATTGTGCAAAACCATCTATCTTCTAAGAAACCTACAAAAATCAGTTACAAGGGATGTTTTATTAATTACGTATTTTGCGTTATTTCAGTCGCACATAATACAGGCTCTTTTAGCATGGGGACAAGCATGGGGACATACCTCTGCTGAAAGAGTTTTTAGACAACAAAGGCGTGCAATAAGAGTGATGGGGAGTGCATCTTATAGAGCCGATTGTAGGTTACTCTTTAAAGAATTTAGAATCATGCCACTACCATCACTTTTTATCTTTCACTTTTAGTATATGCCCAACAAAACCTAAATTCTTTTGTCTCTTATGAAGACGTTCAAAAATACAACACACGCAATAAATCAAATATTTACCCCAATTTTACATGAATAAATAAATCAAGATATAGTATTAACTGTTATTATTCTATAAAGTTTATGAATTTATCAGTTTCTACCAAAGAATTAAGTTCAGTACAATTTTAAAAAACAATTAAAAACTTATTGACTGAAAACCCAATGTATAGTTTTAAGGAATTTTTTGAACTTAATTTATAACTTTTGTGTATCAATTATTATTTGTCATGTTATTGTAATTTATCTGATTGACTGTCCATTAGTGATTATGTATTGTGTGTGGATAATAAATAAATATTATTATTATTATTATTTATTGCTTTTCAATATATTCGCCTATAAGATTTATACACTTTTGCAAGCGTTCAAACCTGCCCTCAAAAACATGGTTTTCGCAGGGTTCAACAGCTTTTTGAGGTGATGAAAATCGCTGTTCACAAATTTTTTGTTTGACATTGGGGAATAAAAAAAAAATCGTTAGGGGATAAATCAGGTGAAACGGGCAATGAGACATTAATTAGATGATTTTCTCCTTCATATAATCAATTATTTAACGTGCTGTGTGGGAGCTTGCATTGTCATGATGAAGATAGATGCAACGTTTTTGGTTGCTTTTCCTGATTCTGACGATGACTTCCGACAAACAAATTGTTGTATACCATTCAGCATTAACTATTCTCCGATCCTCTAAAGAAATGCTTGCGACATGTTCAGTACAACCGAAAAAAACAAGCGATCATTTTCTTGGAAGTGCTTCGTAAACGAACAACTTTTGTGGGTTTCGGTTCATCTTGGAAGACCCAAACAGTGGATTGTCACTTAGTTTTTGGTTCATATAAATAAAACCAAGTTTCGTCACCTGGAACGATGTATACGGATTTTGCAGTGCCTACGTTGAATTTTTTTAGCATTCCCATATACTAATCAACACGAGCCTTTTTTGAGATTCGGTCAAATTATGCGTAATCTATCGGGAACAGATCTTTTTCACAGCTAAATGTTCATGCAAAATCGAATGTATTGCAGTCTGCGTATGCGAAAGGATGCCTCTATCTCACGGTAAGTCACATGCCGATCTTCTTCAATCATTTTGCGCACAGCATCAATGTTTTTTTTTAATCATAACTGGTCTTGGTGGACGTTCACGAGATTCATCACTGACGGGCTCACGACCACAACGAAATTCTGCAAACCAATTGTAAACAGTCTTTTCTGATGGTGCTTTATTACCAAAAGTTGAACGAAGCGTCTATGCATTGTTCTTGAGTTAGGCTTTTACTAAAATCGTAAAAAATCATCCAACGTAAACCTTCACGAGTTATATCCATTTTTTCACAAACTTCACTGTCAAAAAACTACTTGATCAATTTATAAGCTGCCACTGATTTCACTATAACAAATGTCAAATTTTACGAATATAGCATTGACACATTTCAATATTGCCATCTAGTGGTCGTTTGTCAAAACATAACCCTCGTATCATACTCAATACTGTTCAAACTCATAATAACCTATTATAATGAGCTATTTGCGTCATCTTACAGCTATTTTCAAAATGTCTTACGATGAAAAAAAGTCTTTGATATAAAACCTTATTATTACAGTACAAATAAAAATGTCTTCTTAATTGGACACTTCGTTTTTCAATTCATATCTAAAACGCTGATAGGGTGGTAAAAAAAGAAGATTTTTTTCATAACTGTTGAAATTTAACAGTACATATTTAAGTTTCCGTCAACTCATTATTCTTTTCAACGTGGCATTTATTAAAATTTGAAATAAAATGAGAAAAATATGACATAAATCCGGGAACAAAAGATTTTACCGTCTCGTGGATCTCGCGTAATTCGATTCTGCTTTATCTGCTATTTTTGTAAAATACGTTTCGAAGACGTATTAATTTCTTGGATATATACAATATTATAAAAATATATACAGTGAATTTATTTTTTAATGCAACATGTACTATGTCATTACTATGGATACAGTTTTTGACAGCAATATAAATCATGTTCATTTTCATTTGTAACATAGAAAAATAGTGTGTATATTTTTGCTCATTGCTGATTTAAAAATTAATCAACATGTATAAAGATGAAGAAAAAATAATGATGGTACCTTGGTATAACTTCCAAATGAGTTTAAGAGAAGTTTTTGCTGTATTTAGTGCAACTTATCCAGATCGGCCAGTACCCAGTACAAAATTTCAAGACTAGTTAATAAATTTCATCGCGAAGGATGTCTTAAGTCAAAACACAATAAAAAAGAACAACATCCCACGTGCTTACAGAAAAGAAGCAGTTGGAAATATTATTACAAGTGGAAGAAAACAATCAAAATACTTTAAGATCAATTGCACAAACCGCTAGTGTCAGTATTGGATCTGTTTTTAACTTCTTAAAAAAAGAAAGGTTTCGATCATACAAATTTCAAAATCTTCAAGAATTGTTAGAAAGGAACGCAGCAGTACGTATGGATTTTTGTTTGGAAATGTTTGAAAAAAATAATTCCGACCCAACAATGCTTCAAAGAATTTTATTTACTGACGAAGCAACGTTTACTCTAAATGGTGAAGTGCACAGACAAAATTTTAGGTACTAGAGTCGAGAAATTTTACATTTGTTTCATTCCTCCCGGACTCAAAGGCCGCAAAAATTAAATGTTTGGGCAGGGATAATAGGAACCAATATTATAGGGCCTTTTTTATTGACGGTAACCTTAATGCCGCAAAATATCTAGCCCTTTTGCAAAACCAAATATTACCTGCTTTGCGAAACGTGAATATTAATGGACATGAATGGTTTCAACATGATTGCGCACAAGTCCCTTATTCTAGAATATTTACATAGAACTTTTCCAAATAGCTGGATTGGAAGAGGGGGGTCTATGAAATGGCCAGCGAGATTTCCGGATTTGGCACCCAATGATTTTTTTTTTTTTATTGGGGATATTTAAAGGCTATTCCAAACGTTTAGGTGGAACTAAATAGGAAGTTCGTTCTTTTAGGTTATCACGAGTCACGAAAACGGACCTTGATTGGGTTATTTCATTTTTCGGGTTGGTATGTGAAAATTTAAAATTCCCACAGTGAAACTGTTCTATGAGTCCATGGAACCATGGAAACGAATGACATTTATCAAAAATTTTAATACTTTTTTACATATTTTGAGGACCAAACAAATAAATGGGATTTTTTTTTAAGAATGACAAAAAATTAAAATGCAATGAAAAGGACATTTTATAATGACAATCAATTTAATCTAGGATTTGCAATGTGAGTATGATTTACAAAGCCTAAACAAGATGACCAAAAGTTCGAATTAATAGATAAAAATTACTAGATTTCAAAATCTAGTTCCACCTAAAGGTTTGGAATAACTCATATATGCGGTTCAATTTTGTAAAAATAAACTAAGAGAAAATTTTGATTTCAGTAGTTTGCATATTTGAAATTGTATGTCAGGTATGGTATTAAAAATGGTAAAAAATGGTAAAAAATGGTAAGGCATTGGCGCCTATAGGTCTGAGTGATTGTTTAAAATATAATTAAACACTCCACTCTTCCTCATTGCAAGCACCGAGCAAAAGCAGTTTAGTAAACCTTTTGCCCAGAAGCCTATTACTGTCTTTGCATACAGTGGCTCCTGCTTTCAAAATTAAGCGCTCTGAAGGAACTGACGTCGCTACTAGAGACAAGAATTTCTGAGCAATTTTATATAACTTAAGGAAAACTGTCTTCATATCGTTCCAAACCAGTAGCGGATTGGATTTCAGAGGTGAAACTGGATTTTTCAAATACAATGATAGTTCATGTTCAGTTTTGTTAGAACAACGTTGGTCTGTGCCTGATTTTAGTTTCCTCTTCCCATATGCAATGTCAGTATGTTCCAGCAGAAGGCTGGTTACTAGAAAAAAAAAGATTCGATACAATACTGAGTCAAATGTACTGATATAAGTAAAGTATCGGAAGATTAGTATCGATACTTGTCGCGCCCGTAAGGCCGCGTTTAATATTAAATTAAATTTATCCGAATTTAATTTAAAACATAAAAACTTTTTATGTTTCTTAAAATGTTGAGTGCCGCAACTTGCCGGATTCAACATTTCACAACTCACTAATTCACTGTTACTGACCTGCTCAGTGTGTACACTTCGCTAGTGAAGTTATAATTTTTTGCAGCTTCTTAATGTAAATACGCGTCTATCGCGAGTTTAGTGATATTACACCTGTTGTTTTATCGTTAAATATTATTTGTGTGTGTTAACTTCAATCTAGGATCTATTCCGCTGAACCCAGGAACCTGTTTTTTGGGACACCAGTGCCACATCTGTAAAATTGGAATAAATATTCTACATATTTATTAAGATTACAGCTACTGTAAGTCTGTTCCAATTTTACATACATTTTAATTAATTGTTTAATTAATATAATATTTGTTGTTTACTTAAATTCTGTTTGTTAACGCCTCTGCGCGATTTTGTATTAATTTTTGTTCACACACGCTGATCTCTTGATCACGTGTGCTGATTAATTTTCATTTAATTTGACATCTGTAATTTTTGTATTTATTATTAATTTTTGTTATAAATTATCAGTGTATTTGGTTAATATTGTATTTTGTGGCACTGTATTTTATTTATGTGATACGTCCATCGTGTTGAGCATCGTTCTCCGCATTTTTGTCACTTGGCTAGGGTTTTCAGAGACGTCGTGGGATTTCTAGGTTTGGTTCCTCCATAGCCATTACTTGTGGGCCTAGGATTTTACCCGTCTACACCCCAGCTAGGGCTACCATTACCCTTGTGTTAGTCTCCTAGAGCAGCCCCTAGGAGCAGAAGAGTTTTTTACCCCCTCTCCTTTTCTCTAGGTCGTCCTTGTCTTCCTCTGCGGCTCAACTCGGTGCGTTCGTGTCACATAACCTCCGTATTTCTTTCTATATTCCAGCCTTCTGCTGGTCGTCCTTCGAGGCGTCCGCCGCGAAGACCATTTGTGTGACTGTCCGGCCACCCTACCTTACCTAGGCGGGGAGCGGGCACCACAATACTAAAATCGCTATATCGAATGAAAAATATCGATACTGGTATCGTATCAGTATTATCGAAACATCCCTACTTGTTTCTTCCCATTTCCTTCGATCTTAAGCTGACTGTTTCCGGCACTTCTTCTCAAATCATATGCCCACCTAGTAAGAAGTCTGCTACTGTTTCTACCAGTGTCCTTCGATCTCCACTCGAAAATTTGCTTCGTTCACCTTCTGCTTTCTATCTTGGAGCCTCGCTACATTACCGGCCCAGTTTCATTTCAGCTGAGCAATTCGACTACATCATAAACCCTGGTTAGCTCTTTTATCGATACATTGGTTATTGTATCAGCAAAATGTATCCCAAGCATGAGCCTCTCAATTAACTTTTGAGCAACTCTTAATTTCTCTATATATGTTTGGCTTCGATCAAGTTCAAAAAAAATTATCATTTATTTAAATCATAAATTTTCAAAAGATTTCGTATTCTGTCAGATTTCTAGCGAAAAAGATTTGTTTTTGTTGTATCCGGGATGTAGGGAATGAAAAGATTTTTTTGTCACGTGTGAAAGTGACATACGTCGATAAGAACTGGATTGATTTTTCCAATCACTGGAGGTCTTATTTTATTTGTAGAATGATTTAGTTTGATTCTCGTAGTTTATCGGTCTGGAAGATACACTCACATTTTGTTTTATTTGTTCTTTTTATTCTGCACTTGCAACAAATTTAATTTAAAGTACTGGAAAGAAATGAAAACTTGAATTTAAGTGCATCCTAGGAATAATAGTTTAGTATTTCTAATGATACAGGAAATGTATAGGGGTTAAAGATAAAGAGGAAGAAATCAAAGATTATGACAAATTGATGCTATACACAAGAGTTCTTTTCGTTGGCAAATGAAGTACATCGTGGAACTTTACAACCTAGACAATGATGTGCTAGAATAGCAGTTTTCAACGGGGTCCATATGGTCTCCCAGGAAGGTTCAGTGAATATCTAAGGAGCCATGAATAAAAATTTGTATATTAGGGTTCACTGAGGCTCCTAGGTGGCGCATAGAAATTTTCGAGTGAGCCACGAATATTCACTTATGCAATATTTTACTGAAATATAAAAATGAATGTAATGCTAAATTAAACTACCTAGTAGGGACATAAATACTGTTACAAATATTTTATGAAATAAAATGAAAACTACAATTAAGTTTTTTACCAAATATTATTGACATTTGTACTTATACATAAGTTATTTATAATTGGTATAATTATTCAAAATGACCACCTTTGGATTTAATGGAGGCCTTAAGTCGTACAGGCCAATCATCGATAGCCGCACGTACGACCTGCATGGGAAAATTGGCTACAGCTCGAGCTAAAGCCTGTTTCAGAGATTAAATATTTGGTCCTCTAAAACGGTCCATAGCTTGTAATCTAAAGGATTCAAATCTAGACTTGCAGCGGGCCAATCTTCTACGCCGATAAAATCAGGAACATTGTTTAAAAGCCACGTTTGGGTTGTTTTAGCCTTATGGCCTGGAGCAGAATCCTGCTGGAATGTCCATGACTGATCTTGAAAGAGAGTATGATTGAGAAGTTTCACAACATCTTCGAGGACCGTTTGTTGGTAGACTCTAACTGATGTTTTCACACCTTTTACACAAAAATGAAGGTCAGTTACGCCATCATAGGAAATGCCTCATCAAACCATCACTGAAGCTGGGTAGTGACCTTTTTCTATCCTTGGAACTACTTCCGAGGCATCAGTAGATGACCTGGCATAAACCCTGTCATTTTGTTTGTTGAATTTTTCCTGTATAGTAAAAATTTTCTCGTCGGTAAAAAGGATTTTCTTGTGTTTGTCTTCTGCGTACTTGATTAACAAGCGTTTCGAATTTTCGACCCTATTTTTTTTTAATAGGCACAGTTAGTAATTGTCCAGTGCGGCGTTTGAAGGCCCCAAGACTCATGTCTTTTTTCTAAATGCGCGCCATTGATTTTCGCGAAATTTTCATTTCGCGGGACATAATTTTTGTTTTCGCAACGGATTTCTTGCTATTCTGGCCTTAACAGCTTTGATAGCTTGTGGCGTGCGTACTGTTCTCGGACGCCCGGATCTTTTTCGGTCTTTTATGTCCCCAGTTTCCTTAAACAATTTAATGCACCGATATACAAACATTCGATTAATGCCGAGCGGACGTAGCGTCTTAAAATGTTTGATTTTTTCATCTTACATTTATAAAGCGCAATAACTGCAATTCGGTTTTCTTTGTCTGACCATTCCATGGTAAGATACAACACAAAATCAAATTCTTTCCACATTAAAGTAATTTATAAGTTAACTCACGATTACCAACTGTCTAAATTTGGGTGCGCTCATTTGTATTATTTTTATTGGGTGCGTTCATTATTGTAACTGTATTTATATCCCTACTAGGTATATAACGCAAAGAGGTTTAAGAAATTATATAACGCAACGTCGTCCTCACATTTGAGAAATATGTAGCTAAACCTTAACACGTGTGCATTAATTACCTGCCATATACGGATAGACTTTCAGCAAAACTGATCCAACAGACCAGATCCTTCGATCCGCGGTGGAAGTGATCCACTGGGCGTAGCCGATTAATGCAAAAATAAATATTTCTCGCTTACAGCGGAACTGGCCCGTCAGCGAACCAGATCTTTTCGTTTATGGAGCGCAAACAACTTAAAATTTACAGGAATCTGGACCTAGTCCGTAGTAAATCAAGTAGTCTTGAAAGGCCATGGACTTGAAAACCATAACATTTAGTTTCGTTGGACCAAATTGAAACCAACGTACACAGTTTATATTTTATTCCCATTAAATAAGAGAAACGAGAGATGCATCGAAAAATCACCATGTGACTGATGTTTGCTACTCATCATCATTGTCATTTATCAGCTGTTGACGTCCACTTACATATATAGACCTCCCCTTTGCATCTCCACTCCTCTCCGTCCTGTACCAGCTACAGCCAATCATCGATTAGTCTCTTGATATCATCTTGGGAGCTCTACTTCGGTTTCTAGTACTGTCTCTAGGACGCAATTCCAGTACTTTCCTGATCCATCTACCATCGATAATGACCAATGATGATTGGCTCTAGCAACATGGCCTGTCCACTGCCATTTCAGTCGTGAAATTCTTCCAATTATATCGCAAACTTTCGTTTGCAGTCTGAGCCACAAATATGTTTTTCTCTCCATGAATCTTTAAGCAACTCATTTTTCTGCAGATTTTCGCGTGAGTGTAAGAGTCTTAGCACTAAAGGTGAGGACTGGTAAGACATATTAATCAAATACCTTTCTCTTGAGGCAGATGGGGAAATCACCTTTTAAAATGTGCCTCAGATTTCCAAAGGCTGCCCAACCCAAACCAATTTTTCTATTAATCTCTATGGTTTGGTTGTCCCGGCCGATAGTGATTTCGCGTCCCAGATATTTTTAGTTAGAAACTAGATCAATGGGTCTACCTGAGATTGACAACTGCTACTAACAAGAGCCATTGATACTCTTTTATAAAATGAAAATTGTTGTTTAATTTAACTAATCGTAGCTAACGAGAATCAACGCTCTCATATGGTTTGGACATTAAGAGAATGACCTACAGTTTAACCGATTGGAACGTGCAAAGTTGGAAGACCAAAATTATGTTCAATGTGGAGTGGAACAAAACATAGGGATGAAACGATACTATCGATACAAGTAAGGTATAAATATTTTTCTTTCGGTACTATATAATACTAAAATTCAAATTATGTACTAGTTACCATTTTTTTTTTACTTTGACAAATCCTAGTGTTAGTCACAATTTTCATGAAAAACAACCAAAAAGGAAAATAACATTTGTTCTTTCTCAATCAAGCTCAAACCTGTCTAATCATATACCTTTGATATTTGACTTATTTCAAAACAAATTCTTAGTAGAGTTCAAAGATCCAAGAAACATAGCCAACACCAACGGGAAAACGCTAAGACGAAGAAGAAGATTGCCTTATTAATAAAGAATTTTTAATACCCGTAATATTTTTTATTAAAACATTAACCGGCACTACCAAATATTGATACTTTTTTTTGATACCAATATTACAAAAATATACTGATATCAATTCAAAGTTTCGATGCCTTCGATACAGTAACATCGAGTGTACATTTTTGTTTTGTTTTTGTTCTTCCTACGAGGGTCGTCTCAAAAGTAGGTCACACTATTTTTTTTCATCCGTGTGGTTGACGGGAAAAGTCTAGGAGTATCAGGGAATTTGCGTTTGGGTGTAGTGGCAGCACTGTAAAATTTCTATGCACGTGCCTCGATCGATCCGATAGTCAGGTTCCAGCCACTATGAAGACTCCACTTGCTCCTACCACCGATTGCGAAGTTCGTGGTGTTATTCGTTTTTTGACGGCAAAAAATAAAAATGCTACTGAAATTCATCGCGAGTTGTGTAGTGTTTATGGTGAAGACGTTATGTCAAGGCCAATGGTTTCTCGTTGGCACCAATCATTCATTGAAGGGAGAACAACATTACACGATGAACAACGAAGCGGTCGCCACTTCCCGCACCCCGACTGTTGTCGAAGATGTTCGAAGGATCATTATGGTGTGGAAATTAAAGAACGAGCCAACACCAAAAAAAGCGAAAGTTGTGGCATACGCGGGAAAAATCATGGCAACGGTCTTTTGGGATTCCAAGGGGGTGTTGTTGATCGATTACCTGCGCCGTGGGACCACGATCACAGCTGCACGCTATTGTGAAATGTTGCGATAACTCAGAAAGGCGATCCAAAACAAAAGAAGGGGAAAGTTGACAAAAACAGTTTTTTTGTTCCACGACAACGATCGCCCGCACGCTGCTCGTCAGACTCAAAACCTACTTGAGGAGTTTCGATGGGATGTTTTCGGACATCCGCCTTACTCCCCTGACCTTGCACCAAGTGACTTCCACTTGATTCCACAGCTGAAGCAACATCTTGGGGGAAGACGCTTCATAAAAGAGGATAATTTGAAACAAGAAGTTGGAAGATGGTTAACCAGTATGGCAGCAGAATGGTAAGACACTGGATTGAAAAAACTTTTACCACGGTACCAAAAATGTATTGAAAAACAAGGAGATTATGTAGAAAAATAAGTTTAATATGTACTTTTCGAAACATACTTTAAAAAAAAAACTACTTTTATTTATTAAAAAATATATATATATATATATACAAGGTGTCTCAAAAGAAATTTTATATTTATTTAGCTTACTGCGTGAACGCAACGTATCCGAGAGGCGCGGGGGTGATGTCAATCGGTAGCCTGGCTCTTGGGAATTCAGTCGCTTTGGAGCGTTTTTCGGGAGCAGACCGCGCGTTATGCGTGCGAGAGTTTTACAAAAACGGTGATTCGGCGACTGTAGCGCGTAGAAAATTCTGCAGTATACGAGGTTTTCGCCACTTAAATGATGCGCCAAGCATTCCTCTCATTCGACATTGGGTTAAAAAGTTTGAAGAGACTGGTACAACGCTGGATAAATCAAAATCCGGGCGACCTAGGTCATCAAGAACGGTAGAAAACGTGGAGAATGTTAATCAGTCTGTTCGTGACGACCCGAACCTTTCAATTCGGAAGCGCGGAAGTGCTTTAAATGTGCATAGATCATCATTACATCGCATTATGCACAAAGTCCTAAAGCTGCACCATTCAATTGGTGCAAGAATTAAAGCCCCAAGATGCCAGTCAGAGGCTTAATTTCGTAAATCAGGTGATTGAGCGATTTTCAACGTTTACCAACATTTTGTTTTCGGATGAAGCTCATTTTCATCTTAATGGCCACGTAAATAAGCAGTAACTGCCGCTACTGCTACAGTTGTACTCCAGTAACTGGCGCTACTGGAGTGCAACGAATCCGAAACGCAAACATCAGAAACCCCTACAGTCGCCTAAAGTGACCGTATGGGCTGCGATGTCGGCGCGAGGAATTATCGGCTCTTACTTTTTTGAAGACGAAAGGGGGCGTGCAGTTACAGTGAATTCAGAGCGTTATGTGGAGATGTTAGACAACTTCTTGGTACCTGAACTGCAAAACTTTCCTGGCTATAACCAAAGAACATGGTTCCAACAGGACGGAGCAACTTCACACACGACCAATATGTCTCTGTTCGTGAAATTTTCTAAGAAAAATTGATCTCCCGGAGAGGTGACATAAATTGGTCTCCACGCAGTCCAGATTTAACCCATATGGACTTTTTCCTATGGGATTATCTTAAATCTAAAGTTTACGCCAATAAACCGACTTCACTGGCGCATTTGAAAGAAAATATCCGTCACGAAATGGCAGCCATCTCTGAGTCCACCTGCCGAGACGTCATAAGTAATTTTACTGTTCGATTAAATGAGTGCCGAGAACGCGAGGGTCTACATTTAGACGATATTATTTTTAAGAAATAAATCCCCAAAAAGTGTATTTTAATAATTAATAAACATTTTTTCTATATACGGCTTACTTTTTTTTAATCGATCCACTAAATATAAAATTGCTTTTGAGACACCTTGTATATAGTGTAACTTACTTTTGAGAAGAGCCTTTTAGTAAAATAATCGATACAACTTAGTATTGATAATTTTTTCCGATATCAATACCGGTATCGATACTACGAGACCATACCGACACCCAAACAAACTACTGATATCTGCGATCGATATTTACATACCGCGACAACAAATAACTACCAATATTATAATGTATAAAATACAATACATAATGCACAGATACAATAAACCATAAACCATAAACCATAAAACATAAAACACACCATAAAAGACGCATATCAGAGAACAACATACATATCATCCTAAAATACACGAAACACAGATTATAAAAAAAATATATACAAAACAAAACCGGCAACAGAAAATATAAATAATTGTATGTAGGATAAAATGTATATATGATCTATGAAATATGCTTATCAGCACAAATGAAAAACTGGTCGGAGTGCTATATGTAATTAAAAAAAAGTTGGAATACGCATCGTAATAAGGAACTAGTGGAGTCCATGCAAAATATATTAGAATCGCTATATATTTAATGCTCATCACGGACTATAGGGTAAATTATGATTATTTCTAAGCATTTTTCTAAGATCAGAAATGACTGTAAGACGAGACGTAGGCTAAATCGAGGATTTTCCAAATTTAAAAAGCTTCTAAGATTAATACCTTATGATACACTGAGTATCTCGACATTGTCAAGTCCATAAACACTGCGAGCAACTTTGGTTAAAGTTACAGAACTTATTAAACAGCATATCACGAAGTTTTCAACAAAAATAAAGACCTTTGTTTTTTAAAAAAATCTCTTACAAAAACAGCGACAAAGTAACTCACTGTCTATGAACATTAGATATGATAAAAACAAGTCTTTTAAAAGTTTTGAATGGAATCTGCATTCAGAATTTCTTTAATTAATAGCCAAAGAAATTATCTATTTGCTAAAAGGGTTCTTTTGATATTTTAAATTATGAGTTGACAAAGAGTTTTCATCTTTTAGAGAGGAAAACTGTTTTAATGAACACTGTTACTATTTTATACAGATGATATCACTTCTTTTCTGATTTAGTGTGCAGTAAACGTTTCAGCAATTCAAATCTAGTGTCTTAATGAGGTTTGTGACCATTTAAACCACTATAACTACGTCTGCATATAGATTTATGGAATACATTCAAATATTAACACCTTGTTAACGTCATGTTACAAAATGTTAGTTTCGCTATTCTCAACAAATTTTCACTATTTCAATGTCGCGTATATTCATTAATCGCAAACATTAATTTGAAACAAATGAAATGTTATAGTTAGTTTATCCGTACAATGAGACCTGATTTGAATGCTGGCTGACCACAAAAAACGCAGAACGTCCATTACATTCTCTGGATATGCACATGCTTCGCTGGTCCATGTGTATTTCACCACAGGAGCACACACATGAATGATGTTTTTCGACAACAGTTTGGAGTTGCACCAATTCAGGAAAAGAATGCGGGAAAACGCCTTCAGTGGTTTGGAGATGTCAGATGAGCAGCACCTAGTGCCGTTCCCTGAATTTCTCACAATTTTACAAAAGATGGCAAGAGACTTGCGATCGCATTTAAAAAAATATCTAGATACAGATACATATATAGAATTATGAAAAATATCTAGATACAGATACATATATCTAAGAAAAATATATCTAGATACAGATTCATGCCAAAATTCTTGTATCTAGATAGTTAGATACTTTTGAAAAAACACTGAAAAATGAAAATACCATATAAAACAAGTTAATTTTTACTGAAATACATAGTAAGCTAACAATTAACAATGCATTATAATTAAACAAACAGTGCATGTTAATCAGCATATTACAGGTTGTTCAAAAATAACGGTAACGTTACAAAAAGTTCACTAAATTCAAAGTAACTCACTATTCTACGGAATAATTTCGTACAAGTGGCGTATTTATTTTATATTATGTTAATCATATATACTATGGTCGGATTGCTGATAAGTGACTGTTAGTTGCTACAAGTATCGATATACAATACTATATGCTTTCTCTGTCTATATCATTATAATTATTTGCATACCCATAGTAACGTATAGTGACGCAAGTTGACAACTAACCTTCCAAATTATTTGAATAAAAAACAAGGCATTAGAAAGAAACAGCATGATTCGTATATATCTTTACTAATTAGAGCGCGAAAATAAATTTACAGCAGTACTTAAACAAACAAAATTATTAATTTTAAGGTTATAATTATAAATAAGGAAAAATTTATACTCATACGTAAATTTTGGATTATAATTTGTTGTTTATTCCAGCAGATTTAAAATTAAAGTTTGTGAATTTAATAAATGGCTGCAAGCCATATTTTAATTAATATTTATTCCCAGACGCTGACAGTTAAGACAAATAACAAAAAACATTTTTAAAATCGCTGAAAAATGGTAACTAGATTATTATATGAATGCACTACTTGATACATACATGTAACAGTCACCTATCAGAAATCCGACTATAACGTATAAGACTAATGTTAAGTCCATTCTACATTATACTTTTTTCAATACTTTTTTCAATACTATCCAACTCTGACGTCATTTCAACTTTTGATACTACAGAATATAGTGGGGAGAAAAAATAAGAGACAGTGAAAAATTTTATATCTTCCATCTCTTATTACTTATCATTGCCACCTTAAAAATTTTTAGGTTCAGATGGCAGACAACAATTTGGTTATAGTGAACCAATTTATAAATATTGTTTAATTGTGCTAAGTTTATATTTAATTATATGATCCAAATAAACTTCTTATCAACTTAATAAACTACTAAAAGTTAAGTTGTAAACAAAAACTAAAAAGTTGGTGTTGGTACGACTGAAAAGTACAGAACTGTCAATCAATTTGACCGGGGGTAGTTTTGGATCAAATTGTTGTCTGCCATCTGAACCTAAAAATTTTTAAGTTGGCAATGAAAAGTAATAAGAGATGGAAGATATAAAATTTTTCACTGTCTCTTATTTTTTCCCCCACTATATTCTGTAGTATCAAAAGTTGAAATGACGTCAGAGTTGGATAGTATTGAAAAAAGTATAATGTAGAATGGACTTTAGTCTTACTGATACGCAGCTATGTTCTTTAAGAGGATGTACCCTTAAATCAAATTTTATCCTTAATTATTGATCACGAATAAAAATTACTGATAAGAAATATGTGATTATTTTTGTTTCGACATTCCATACAAATTTTATTCATAAACCAAATTTCAGTTGACATTCTGACGCTTACAAATTAAATTTATATGAAATGTCAAAAAAATTATGTTTTTCTAGGTTTTTTAGGAAACACATCTACTTATCTTACTAATTTCAATTAGGAAATGAACTTAATATCCACACTAGTATGGCCGGCCCTCAAGTGATGAAATGCCTCAAAAAAATTATCGAAGTATACTTTAAATCACTGGATACTTTTGAAGGGCCTTAATTTGTCTTGCCCAAGGCTTCACAAAACCACAATCCACTCCCAAACAACTTATGTGGATATAATTTTTCATATATCTAGTAAATTGTTCATCAAAATAGCAACAATATTTATTCAAAAACTTAGTTTTCATTAATAATGACCTTAAGTATTGCATATAAAATCTACTATTTTTATGGCCGTTCAAAAACTACTAAAAACGAGGGAGAATAACTTATTTTTGACAATTCATATAAATTTCATGTAAACGTCAGAATTTCAATTGCTTTCTGCATTTTGTTTATAGCAAAAATAAAATATTTAAAATGACAATTTATAATTAAACTATTATATCAATATATATTTTTATACCGTTAGCACGGTATAAAAATAAAGTAACGAGCAAATTATCTAGATACAGTTATCACGGTATAAAAATAAAGTAACGAGCAAATTATCTGAAATACAGATACAATATACTTAAATTACATATCTAGATACAGATACAGATACATATTTCAAAAAGTATCTGATTTGTATCTAGATACATTACAACACTGGGGTTGCCCATCTACACCCGAATGAAACGTTTGATCGGTAAAACCAACGGGAAAACGTTGAGAAGAAGAAGAAGAAATAGTGTTAGGACGTATTTAAGCTCTGAACTCAATTTAATGTCTTTATAGACATAATTTTTAAATGTAGAATTACAAACTCAGTTTGTAATTTGAGCTCCTGTCGATGGCGTCACTGCTGAAATACATATAGAGTAACATACTTATACTTATATTTGTGAAACTAACCGAGTGCTTTATTTATTTATTAATTTTATATTAATTTTTTATTTCAAAAAAAGACACTATCTTATCCATAAATACAAAAAATCCATAACATTTTTGGATTACATGGGCTAAATTATTAGCCATAATTTAGCCATGTATTAAAAATAGTATATTATGTTACTAGGAGTAGAATGCGCTCTTTTTTGTGCTGAGCTCAAATGTTGCTGCCAGGCGCAGCCGAGACATGCATATTGAGCGAAGCACAAAAAAGGCGTTCTACTCTGAGTGACATATACTATTTTTTCTTCAAGCGTAGGTATTAAAAATTTGCAACCATAAATACTTATGACTTTATAGTTTCAGATGCTATTGCTGCTAATTCCGGCGAGGTACATTGAATTGGTTGAGACATTTTTTAATTTTTGATCTTTATATTGTGTATTTTGTAACTAATCACAGAATGAATACAGAATAATAATAAAGTAACTCACTAATAACGTAACTTATTTCTGAATTCACTACAAACCACGCTAAAAACATATTAAATTGACAGATGTTTTGTTTATGGCGGCTGCTGCCATCTGTTGATAACTATATGAACTATTTACTAGTATAAAAATGTTCACATTTTGTTACGAGTAAAAAAATTTATGATTTCTACCGAATGTATTGAACAATGTAATGTTAGCATTATAATCCGCTTGAAGAAAAAATAATTAGTTTTGTCAAAAACACAAAAACTGCAATATTTTTCCTAAACCCAATCGGATCAAAAATTCTTTTCGGAGGTTTCCGGCTTAGATCAATATATATTACCTATAATTTTTTCAGATTTTTAGTTTAAATTTTTTGAGTAAAAGATGGCGGAACAAAAACTTTCTTAGCACATTATTGACTAAAATCGTGTTTAAAAAAAGAATAAAATAAAACTACTTTTTGTTCCTTAATCTACGTCCTAAAAGCTTTCTTTTGATACTAAAAAATATATATTTTAAAAACTAACCAGATCAAAAATTCATGTTGAACTATTCCGGTTCCCATCAATATTCATTATGGAGATTTTTTCAGAATTTTAGATCAATTCCTCTGAGAGATAAGGTGGGGGACAAAAGTTTTTTTGACATATTTCTGGCAAAAATCCTATAAAAAAATATTTATTCAATAATAAAAATTTGCTTGTCTATCCACGCAGTAAAAGCTTACATTTGGTATGCCACTCAAAATTTAAAAAAATATATTTTTTTATTAAATATATTTATATTTATGTCGGGTTGAGTTTTTTTTAACTCTCAGTATTTTTCCTATAAGTGTCAAAGAGTTGTATACACATGTCAAATTTCAACTTTGTATGTTAAACTGTTTGGCTACAATGTCTACCGTACAGACAGACAGACACATGAGTGACGTTATAAAGGTTTTTTTGGTGGTCATACCTACGAAAATTAGTCGTAAACTGCGATCGACCGTGTATCTAATAAGGAATCTGAAGCATGAAGTCAGCATAGATGTTGTATTAAAAGCCTATTTCTCCCTCTTTCAGTCTCATCTAACCTATGGATTAATAATCTGGGGACATTCACCTGCAGCCAATAGAATTTCCAGCTTACAACGTAAAGTTGTAAGAATAATTGCCAGTGCTTCTTTTAGAGCGGATTGTTGAGATCTTTTTGTGAAGCTCAAAATAATGTCTTTGCCTTCACTATTTATTTATTTGTGTCTATTGTTTATAAACAAAAACTTACACAATTATATTACTTTTAGTGAAACGCATGAGCACAACACGCGTTGCATAAATAACATCCGTGGTAAGTTTTTGCGTTTAAATAAATCAAGGAATTGTTCAAATTACTTTTCTGTGAAATTTTACAATCTTTTACCAGAGAGTGTTATTACACTACCTCTGGAAAAATTCAAACTTAAACTTAAACATTTATTTATAAATAATCCATTTTACACAAATGATGAGTTTAACAACGTTAATTTTGATGAACTTGTATGACTTTGTCCTCTAATATTGTATTGATTGACTGAAAGCTGTTCGTTGTATTTATTATTTGGTCAATAAAACTATTATTAGTATTATTAAAAATATATTTGGACCTTTCTAAAACGAGTAAAAAAAACGGTATCCCGATCAAAATTATAAATCTTATTAAAAGCATGTATACTAATTCAACATGCAAAGTTGTACACCGTGGGAAAGTAAGCAATCCCATTCAGGTACAGTCGGGAGTGAAGCAAGGCTGCGTATTGTCCCCACTGCTATTTCTTATCACTATAGATGCAGTCTTGCGTGCAACAAACTCCTCGCAAAGAGGCATCCAATGGAACCTTGCCACTCGCCTAGAGGATCTGGACTACGCTGATGATCTCTGCCTACTTGCCCAGTCACTTCAAGACATGCAAAGTAAACAGAACGATCTGGACAGCTTTGCTCGTATAGCAGGGCTTAAGATCAACGTGAGCAAAACAAAAGATATGCGCGTAAACATAGTAAATACTCGGAATATTCACCTTCAAGATGCGACCATAGACCGAACCTCCAAATTCTGCTACCTGGGCAGCATTGTCACCGAAGACGGGGGAGGTAACGTGGATATCAAGTCCAGAATTCAAAAAGCAAAGGTAGTGTTTGCCACTTTGAACAAATTCTGGTCATCAGCCCACCTAACCAAGAAAACTAAAATCCGAGTATTTAATAGCAATGTGAAGTCTGTACTGTTATATGCCTGTGAGACATGGTTGGTTAACGAGACATTCACCGATAAACTGCAAGTCTTTGTTAATAAATGTTTAAGAAGGATAATGGGAATCCATTGGCCTGACACCATAAGCAACGAAGAACTATGGCGAATAACAAAACAGTCAGAGATCGGAAATGAGATACGTTTGCGCAAATGAAGATGGTTGGGACACATACTTAGGCGAGACTCAGACAACATAACCAGACAGGCCCTTCACTGGAATCCGCAAGGGAAAAGGAGGATCGGACGACCGAAGAACACATGGAGGCGCACAGTGGAGAAAGAATTGCGAGACATGGGAAAGTCGTGGGGCGAAATCAAGATTTTAGCCCAGAACCGCACCAGATAGAGATGCTTTATTGAGGCCCTTTGCTCCTCTTGAGGAGTTGTAGGAACTAATATATAAAACGAGTCGGCCTAAACCTAATTTAAATGCATTTCAACATAGGCCCAACTAAACTGGCTTACTTCTTTTATTATCCGGTAACGAAGCACCGAGTATCATGCTACTAATATATAATGTGTATTTCTGAATCTCCGGTTTAGTGAACTTTGTATCAATAACATAACATAACAAACTATCTCAAAGTTAAATCCAACTTCCATACAATTATAACTGAAATCCCCAATCTAAATCATAATTTTCGATATGTCACAGTAGATGATCAATTTATCAGAATTCTCCAAGTTAACGATAGCAGATCTCAGTGGGAGTTATGGTCCGGGAGGCACGTTCGGCTCTCATTGGTCACCCGGAGCCCGGAGCGAGGACCTCCGGGACCTGATGTTGCAAATTGACACACGAACTGAACACTGTTACATCCGAACAACACTACACCCTTGGCACCTCTCTTTATGGCCTTCCAAATAATAATTATAGGAGAAATGGGAGTGGTAATATCGAGTAAAAGTAATGGTTAGGTCTGATTCTGCTAATTACTACACTCATTTTTACACCAGTAGCGTCGAAGATAAATTCATTCAGCTTGACAAATTCATGGATATAAAATTATATCATTTACAGCAGAGCTTATTAAACTTATTGATATCAAGGCCAAAAAAAAAAAAAAGAAAAAAACGAATAACACTTGGACCCCCAAAGTTTTCATTGGTGGATATTATAGAGAAAAAATATGTAAAATACAGTTATGCAACATATACATCTGTATCTATATATGCGGGCTACCATTTAAGTTTTTACATAAACTAAGAAAGAAATTTTGTTTTGGAACAAACTGTTTTATTGCTTTTCAAAATATTCGTTTTTAAGATTTATACACTTTTGCATGTGTTCAAACCAATTCTCGAAACGCAAAAACGAACGACTCTGAAGTTGGTATATCAAAACCATGGTTTTCGAAGGCTTCAACAGTTCTTGAGGTGATTAAAATCCATGTCCACGCATTTTTTGTTTGACATTGGGAAACAAAAATAGTCGTTAGGGGATAAATCAGATGAATACGGGCAATGAGACATTAATTCGATGTTTTTCTCTTTCAACTAATCAATTGTTTGACGTGCTGTGTGGTTGCTTGCGTTGTCGTGATGAAGAATGATGCGACGTTTTTGGTTGTTTTTCCTGATTTTGTCGATGACTTCTGGCTAACAAATTGTTGTATACCATTCAGCATTAACTGTTCTTCGATCCTCTAAAGGAATGGTTGCGACATGTCCAGTACAACCGAAGAAACAGTGGATTGTTGCTTAGTTTCCGGTTCATATGAACAAATCCAAGTTTCGTCACCTGTAACGATGTTGTATACGGATTTTGCAGTGCCTGGGTTCAATTTTTTTTTCATTCCCTTACACCAATTAACACGAACTTTTTTTGTGCTTCGGTCAAATTATGTGGAATCCATCGGGAACAGATCTTTCTTACAGCTAAATGTTCATGCAAAATCGAATGTATTGCAGTCTGCGATATGCCAAAGGATGCTTCTATCTCACGGTAAGTCACATGCCGATCTTCTTCAATCATTTTGCGCACAGCATCGATTCTTTTGAATCACTACCGTTTTGGTTGACCTTCACGAGATTCATCACTGACGGACGCACGACCACGACGAAATTCTGCAAACCAATTCTAAATAGTACTTCGTTACCAAAAGTTGAACGAAGCGAATCTATGCATTATTGTTGAAATAGGCCTTTACTAAAATCGTAAAAAATCATCCACCGAAAACCTTCGCGAGTAATTTCCATTTTTTCACAAACTTGGTTTTTTAACGCTCACTGTCAACAAACTTCTCGGTCAATTTATAAGGTGCCACTGATTTCACAATATCAATGTAACGAATATAGTAATGACAAATTTTAATATTGCCAACTAGTGGTCGTTTGTAAAAACATAAAATATAACCCTCGTACTGTCCCTCGTGTAATCCAGGGATGAAGCCCCCAAACTTTAGTCATTAAAGATTAAGTTCAGGTTAGAATACGAAAAATTTTAGGTCAGAAGCTTTTTTTCAAATGATTTTGCAAAATGATTTTGAAATTTTGATGCAAATGATAGAAAAGATTCTTCCAAATGATGGTACATATTTTTAGTAATTTGTATCTTCATTGCTTTAATAACTTATTCAACTAGCAAAAAGTGTGATTTTTTATACATTTTTGCCGGTTTCGTAATTGTTTAGTAAGTGTAAAAGGTCAAACTCAAACGCTTGATGTATTCATAGTTAATGAATTAATTATTGGTAATGAATCATTTGATGCCCCATATAAAATTTCAAATCATACAAGAAAATTGATAACTTTCGGAAAAATAATCCGATAAAAATTCAGAGCTTGGTTCACATCTTGGTTCTGGACATCTTCGATTTTGGTTCAAATCTCTATTTTCCCTACGTGTTAAAAACCTTAAAAACAACAGTGTTAAATGGACTTCATGGTATACTAAAAAATTAACTTTTAGTGTACCATGAAGTTCCTCGCTTTCGGGTTTATTCTGTATCTTTTGTGGTTAAAAAGATTAGGTGAAAAATGATGGTTAAAAAGTAACATTTTAACTAGGAGTTAAAATTTTAACCTTGTTTCTTATTCTGTATCTCAGGTTATAACCCAAGCGTTATGTTCTAACTTTATAACCTTATGTTTAAAATTGTGTTGTGAAATTATCTACAAGGGAAGGTATTTGGCTTGTGTAAGTGTGGATTTAATGTAAACATGTGTTATGGTTGAATCGTGAATCAACAACGATCAAATATAATAAATCTATATTGCGCAAATGTACAATATTGGCGCGTTTTTATTTTTATTTATACATAAATAATTATGGGTGCAGAAAGTAAATAATATAATATTACCATAACATGCAAATGTATCAATATTTTTTATCTCTTTTCTTTTTTCTGTATTAAGATACTTTTATTTTCAGGTTATATTTACCTTATTTTTATTTTTAAACAAACAGAAAAATCTAAATTTATAAATGTATCACAATTTTAAAGTTTTATATATTTACTTGCAATATATTGGGAAATCTTTTGGTTCTCCTCGGATTTTCAAACAACATTTGTAAAACGAGATATTCCGTTCAAGTTTTAGACAAATGAAAATATTTTAAAATGTTTCTTCAGGTAAATTAAAAGGGTCACTCATATCACGCAGTTACCTTTGTTCAATTCGAACTGATCCTTTTTTATATTTTTTTTATTCACCTATATTAATTTTTTACTTATTAACCTCTTGATGTTCAATTTGTTCTAGTAATATTTGGTTTAAAATAAACAGACTTGCCATGATTAGTTCTAAAAATGCATTTTTTTCTGCCTATTTGACTTTTAGAGGTTAAAATTACAGCTAGTTAAAAGTTAACGCCATGTATTAGGCTGGAGTTAAAATTCAGATTATAACCTACTGAATTAACCACATCGAGGTTAAAATTTAAACGTCATAGAGTTACAGAATAACAAAATATTGAAAGCGAGGTTAAAATTTTTTACTTCGACCTTGAGGTTAATTTTTAACTTTTTAAGATACAGAATAGACCCGTTTTTGTGTCAATTATTTACACTTCTTTTTTGGTTAAATTTAAAATTAAATTTAAAAAATAGTGTTAATTTTTACACAGAAAAATATTTCATAAAAATAACTGTATCTGAACAAATGTAGATTAACACGTTGATTTGGTTAAAAATAGTGAACTTTTTAATTTTTAAAATGAAAATTTTAACCCTTAAATTTAAAGCAAACTGAGAATGAACATTTACACTTATGATTTTTTTTGCTGTGTATGCATGTTAAATTTCGACCAAGCTTAGCCGTTTGGCCACAATTTCTTCCTAACATGCATACATGTAGACACATGAGTGAATTGTTTTTATTTGTACCTACAAAACCTTAAAATCTGCCGTGTCATATACACATACATAAAAGGAGTGAAACAGGCTCGCAGGTAAAATTTTGGACGGTGAGAGAATTAACAAAAATGGCTATCAGAGATAATTAAAAGCTGTAAAACCAGTAAAAAAATCAATAATACAATATATAAAAGATGTATTGAAATTACCTGTACAAGGACATTAGTCCAGGATAGCTGACCATCAAATTGAAACTACCGGTAATAAATAATTCAGTCTAAATTAATTAACTAAGGTAGTATAGCAATTATCTTTTTAATATTTAATGCAAAATGTATAGATAACCTGACGTCATTATATTAGATGTTAATTGAATGATATTGTTACAAAATACATTGAAACACTAATCTACATTTGAGGTGTGGAATAAACCACACATTAACAGCTGAAATTTTGAATCGTGTTCATTTAAACATTCAATAGCTAAATGAATAATAAATGAGTACATATTGAAATTACGTGAATAAATTTTAATTAACATTAAACAACAAAGAGGTCACTCAAATATAATGACAAATTTAACAAATAACTAATATAAAAATCCTTAATTAATACACTACAAAGTCAATTTAAAGTTTACATTTACATATTAAATATAATGGCCTTAATAAAGTATTAAATAAATGTACTGCGTTACAAATTTAAATCAGAAATTTCAACAAGTATTAAATTATTTGTATTCGTAAACAACACCTCATAGGTTTCTTAAATAAAGTATTATGCCGCTTTGTACTTATCAAATTTCAAATCAATAAAAAACGGAGAGGCTACAAATATAGATGTAGAAGCACTTAGAGCCAAATGCGTGAATACAGACGAATAAAAAGTGATGAGAATGAAAGAAAGTAGAATGAAAAAATTGAAGTGTAAATTTTAACACATTTCAGGCTTTTGTAGGTATTTAATAAGACCCTATGCTTACAGGCCAGCCATTCCTGGATGTTCGGAATTATCCTTTTGGTCCACAGCCCCTTCTCGGTGTTGCGTTGCCACTCGTCCTTCGACCCAGAGATGGCAGGACGAGTGGCAACGCAATACCGAGAAGGGGCAGTGGACCAAAAGGATAATTCCGAACATCCAGGAATGGCTGGTCTGTAAGCATAGGGTCATCGATTACTATGTTACGCAGGCACTTATAGCACATGGATCTTTTAGAGTGTTCACTAAATGGATCGGGAAGGAGCAAGAGGATACCTGCGTATACTGCGGAGCCGTAGACACTACAGAACATACGCTTTTCGCATGCGGAAGATGGGACGGAAAAAGGCCAAGAGCGACAGTCGCCGTGGACGAGTTCCTGACACCGGACAATCTTCTGCAAGTGATGTCCAAGTCCAGAGAAAACTGGGAGTCAATGAGGCGGATAATGACTGACATCTTGAAGGTGAAGGAAGCGGACGAAAGAGAGAGACAGGGTCGAGTCGAAGCGACCTAGCTGGGCAGGGCAAGCCCGTGGACTACTCTCCAGACAGACCGCCTGATTGGGCATTGCGGTAACATAAAGGTCGGGTCACAAACACTCGCATCCGGAGAGTTATGGCGAACCTCCAGTCACCTGGCGAGGCCTCAGCGGCCCGTGATTAAAACCATGGGAGCTACTGACGGGGACGCCCTGTATTCGGACCGGCTCACCTCATAAACAGGTCGAGGTCCGAAACGCGAGACAGACGCCCTAAGCCCGATGCTTTCTCGGGCGTTTTTGAGAGGAGATGGCAGCGGAAACTGGCCCTTCAGAACTGGGAGTCCAGACTCAAGAAGAAAAAACATGATCCTGGTCAGACAGATGCAGAGTAGGAAGAAACAGGAGCTAAGTCGGAGTTTCAAGCCACCGTTTCACCCGCGGGGCTGCCTGCGGAAGGCCATGGCAGCTCAAAGGTCAGGATATAGACACCTGCATCCGGAGAGTGTGGGTACGCCATTTAGTCAACTAGCGAAGCCTCGGGGATCCGTGCGTAAAACCACGCGAGTCCTTGACGGGTACGCTTTGTATTCGGACCGGATAATCTAGTAAACAGATCAAAGTCCGAAAACACGAGACGGACGCCTACAGCTGGACACCTGAAGTTGGCGGGCCCTAAGGGAGATTTGGCGGGGGGGACTCGACAGACCTTGTGCTCAGTTGGGAACATACCGGAAGAAAAACACAGGAAAAACAGGAGAAAGTACAGGAAGACCCAAGAGAGAAGGCAAGAAGATCTAGCCAACCTACCATGAAGAATAGTCAACTACGATAGTTCCGTGGCAGGGTTGAGGCAAGCAGGGTTTTTAGTCGGTATGCCACTTTGTGGAGAATCCGACACTACCTGAATATGGTGTCTATAAAAGATTTCCCCTGGATAAAAAAAAAAGGTATTTAATAAGTGTAAAAAGCAACATATACTGGATGTCTATGAATATTTTATGTATTAACAATGTGTTGGTGTGGTGTTCAAAACTAGGTCCTCAGCTATTAAAAAAATTTTATTAGATTTTTAATTTCATAAAAAGACACACACTATCTTAGCCATAAATACAAATAATACATAACATTATTAGCTATAATTTAGCCATGAAATAAAAAATAACTAATTTTGTCAAAAACACAAAAACTGTAATATTTTTCAAAAACGCAGTCCGATAAAATTCCTCTCGTACATTTCCGGCTCAGATAAATGTACTTTACCTTTAATTTTTTCAGATTTTTTGTTTAACCCTTTTGGGTTTATGGGGGCGGGACAAGAACTTTTTTAACATATTTTTAATTAAAATCTTGTTCATTATGGAGATATAGGGTGGGGTACAAAAGTTTTTTTTTACTTATTTTTGGCAAAAATACCATAAAAAAAACTATTTTTCAAAAATAAAATTTTACTTGTTGATCCTCGCTTTAAGATGTTTTATTGGTATGCCAATCAAAATTTAAAAAAAATATTATTTTTTTTAATTAATTACATAATTGTTTATATTTATCTCGGGATGTATTTTTTTGAACTCTCACTATTTTTCCTATATGTGGGTCAAAGAGTTGTATAAGTATACCAAATTTCAACTTTCTAGGTTAAGCCATTTGGCTACAATTTCTACCCTACAGACCGACAGACAGACACATGAGTGACGTTATAAGGGTTTTTGGTGGTCATACCTACAAAACACTAAAAATTGTTAATGGATTTACAGTGCGGTGTCATGTTTAGAGGAATTTTGGCTACAATTTCCAGATATTGCTTTCCTTGGAGGAGATTTTTACAGCACACTTAGAAGATGTGTTGATATATTTTGAGATACAGGGAGTATTACTCATAGAGATAGAACTGGAAGGCCAAGAGTCCGTATTCAAAATACAGTTGATGATGTTCGTCAGCATATGAACGAACAACCCACTACATCACTACGTATACTTTCGCAAGAGACTGGTTTATCATTAGGAACTTGCCATACTATTGCCAAAAATGATTTATAGCTATTCCCATACAAAATTATTGCTTTACATGAGTTGCTGCCAGTAGATCACAATACTGGTTCCAACAAAATTAATAATGATGATTTGTTAAATATGAGGTTATGGAGTGCTCAAAATCCTCATACATTTCGTGAAACTCTCATTCATCTGTTAAAAGTTGGTGTTTGGAATGCTGTGTCTCCAAGACGTATTATCGGACCCATATTTTTCCACGCAACTGTTATTGTTCAGAGATACCGGAATATTGTACGTGAATTTATTAATCAGCTTCATGAGGATGAGCCACAGCAAGGCTACTGCCAACAGGATGGCGCGACTGCCCACACCGCTCAAGACACCGTGAATTTTTTGCCGATCGAATAATTAGTTTACATTATAATCCAGAATTTCCACCTAGATCACCAGACTTGACTATTTTAGATTACTTTGTATTCCCTTATGTGAAAAATAATGTATACAAGCCCCTGTTAACAATATGGAGAAACTGCAAAACAGAATTACTGAATAGTGTGCCATATAACTCCTCAAATTCTTATAAATGCTTTTAATAGTAAGAAAAGACGAGTAAATTTGTGTCTTCAGGAAAACGATGATCATTTTGCCATTTTAACAGCTTCTTTAGTTTTTTATGTTTATTTTTCTGTATCTGTGAAATCAAAAAATTATAATTTCAATTTTGTTACAGTAACATTATTTTATTTTTCCACAGTCAACTCTTAAGTAATTTCTTTTTATTCCTTACTCATGGTATAAACAAACATATAAAGGAGATAACTTAGGAGATAAGTAACACATGGTCTTCGTGTATTTTCGCAAATATTCGGAAGGCAACGATTTATCAAGGATAATGTAAACAAATAATGTTGGAGACACACATTAATAACAATTATTAATAACGTCCATCTTGGTTATTGGTGTGATAGCTAGCCCCCATAGATTGCTATAAAATATCTGCCGTGTGCGCTGATTCAGTGAATTTTAGTCTGTCGCCAACTGTCAGAGCCATCTCTTACAGTTGGATATCAAATGGACACTCCGCCAAGGTATAACAATATTACTATACAGATAATTAATAAATGATTTATATTTCTATATTTACTCTGCTGAATTTTTCGTAATGTCATAGCTTATAATTATACCAAGGGAGCTTTAGTATTAAATGTCATATTTCGATATTCAGTTAGCAATGAAATATTCCAAGTGCGCATTCCTGTGTGACAGCTCCAATTATTCCAGTTATTTGCATCGCTGCTCATTGCAGCCATAATCATATTACATACTCACACAAATATACCAACCCACACACAAACACGCCCGCAGCTATTTTGTTAAAGTAAGAACAACTTAAAATCACTTTACTGCATAACAAACTTTTCTAAATACTTTATGTCTGTTTGTAGTATCATCTTCGATGGTTTATTATCGTCAGAATCATGCGCAGAATTTGTAGGAATCAGCGGCGTAAAGTTCGATTATCCGAGAAGTCCAGTCAAGATCATATGACTGAAATAATAATTAACGTACTGATGTGTTTCTCTCTCACTCACATTGGCAAAAAAGTAAGAGAAATACAAATGAAGCACTTCAAAATTTGTTGTTTATCTGTAAGGTATAACTACGACAAATGTACTTACATAATTCGAATTATTATATATTCGACCCTGACTGGACTACTTTAGATAATCGAAATGTAACTAGAACTCATGGGCCCCTATGGGAAATATTTTTGCCCCCCCCGATTTATAAAGCATAAAAAAGATAAAATTTTAAAGTAAAAAGTCTCAATAGACAATCGTTTGAATAGTAATTTTGGGGGTTTGGGGTTGGATTAACTATTAATCAATATAACCCCATGCTTAGGTCACCAAGGAGGAAATAATAAAAATACATACATATGAGTCCTTCTTAATATACATAAATAATATATTTTCGCACATTAAAGCATACACAATAAAACATACATATACAAAAATAATTTATTTATATATACTTATTTATTTATAATATATTGTGGTTTTAAGATATTCTACATATGCAATAAAGATATAAATGCTACATAAAGATACATATTCTAAAACTGATGGCAAAAAATCATGAAATAAACAATCCTGTTTTTACTTGCCCAACCTTAATATATAAGAGGCAAGTATTGTAATCGCGAAAATTTTCGATGTCGAGATTTTGACTGACGACCACATTTTCGAAGTGCCGTCCGTATGTGTGTGTGTGTGTGTCTGTGTGTGTGTGTGTGTGTGTCTGTATGTATACACGATAACTCAAGAACGGTCAACAAGAGAATTCGTTTTGGTACTAAAAAATTCTCCTATTAAATGGGAAGAACCCTATTGTTTTTTATAAAGATCGTTTGAATAGAAATGGGAGTTTACTCGTGTCGATTTTAAGATTTTTGCGAATATTTTGCAACAGAAAAATATTTCGAAAAAATTTATTGAACAAAAGTTACTATAAATGCAATAACTAATAACTTTTATTTGAGACGTTTTTTGATAAAACGAAAATTTTTCAAAATTTTTTGTAAAATTATTTAAAATTTTTCTCAATTTTTTCATATTTATATGTAACGTTTCCATGGTCATGATAATTAATTCGTAACAAGTAAACCAAGCCTTGGACAAAAATTTGTATAGAACATAATTTGATGTATTTTTGAAGATTTATCTAAATATTTAAAAAAAAAAGAAATTAAATTAATTTTATTTTTTTTATTTTATTTTTTGGGAGGGCAAGTCTAGCGGAGGTTTCCCTTCGCCACTGGTTTAATTCAATTTTCAATCAATTTTTATCCATATTTATTCTTTGAATTTAATTATGTGCATTAAAAAATTACACAGAGGTATGTATTCTTGTATGTACAAGTGTTCCATTGTTCCAAGTTGCTTTCCATTTTGAACACTTTCGCATCCTTACTCTTTAGCTAACAGTAGCTCGGAGCATAACAAAAAATATTGCAAGTTCAAGTCGTACCTACTTGAAAGTACTTGAAGTACCTCCAACACAAACCGTTTTAATTAGTTTAAATTAGTTGTCAAAATAAGTATAATTTATTTTATTTAAGTTTAAAAGGTATATTTTAATGAATATAAATGTCATATATTTATGAATATATCTTGCAAAATTGAGCGTTTTTCTATTATAATTTCATGCTTCGATTTTATATGACTTCGCGGCCCCCCGACGAAGCTTTCACGGCCCCCCGCTTGAGAAACGCTGCCCTAGAGCATCGCCCTCCCTAGAGCATCACGCCCCTATGCGACGGCATAACTTGCATACTCCTCTTTACGCCACTGGGAGGAATGCCTTGAAATTAATCGGCGCTTGAGGGTAACGATAATAAACCGTTGGAAATGATTCTAAGAAAATACTCATTAATAGGGCTGATACGCCATTTATTTAACAACCGGTACAATAAAAAAATTTAATCTCTTATTCTTTTTTCTCTTCTTCCTAATATTTTTGTGGGGTCTGCTTTTCTAGTTCAAAGCTTCCACATTTTTCTGTTTGGGTTACTGTGTCATCTAAATCTAGGGTCTTCAGATCTTTTTCAATCGTTGTCATGCACGTTGCTTTTCGACGTCCAGGTCCTGCTTTATGGTCTTCTATGTCGACAGCTTTTCTTACCAGGTGGTCTTCATCTCTTCTCATCACATATCTGTACCATAGTTATCTGGTTTCGTTAAGTTTTTCTGGAATGATTGTTACTTTAAATGTTCCACGGATTCACTCATTTCTGATACGATCTAATCGCGTCACACATCCGGCCCGTCTAAGCATTTTCATTTCCGTTGTATGGAGTTTTTTTCCCCTCTTCTGTAGTGGTCAGCATTCCTACCCATACATCATGGCAGGTCTTACTCTTTTGTATACTTTGCCTTTGAGTTTTACTGTTTTTCTACTGTTTCTTTACTGTTTATTCCAGACATAGTTCTCCACTTCATCCACCCAACCTGGACTCTATATTCCACATCGGCCTCGATTTCACCACTGCTGGTTATTATTGAGCCCTGGTATTTAAACTGATTTACCTGGATTAGTGGTGGATCGTTGGGATACAGGTTTTGTTGGGAATTTATTTGAATATCTGATGCGAATTCACAGTGCATGTATTCTGCTTTACTTCTGGTGCTGCGAAGGTCATTGTCTTTCAGGCTTTCCTCCAGTGTTCTAAAGTAGTACGAAACTCAGAAAGCTCTTCACTGGTAAGAGCTATATTATCAGTATAAAGTAGATTACATGGTGTTGGTTTTTGAATGTTTGCAGAGAGATGGAATCCAGTTTCATCATCCGTACACGTTGGCTATCACTCAGTCAATAGCTTTGTTCGCGAATGAAGTTTATAGTAAGGTATGAACAGTTAAGGAATAAGTTCATGAAGAGATTTAATGTGCATGTCTGATTTGAAACGTATGAGATATTCTTGTCACAGCGAATTCTGATAACAGGTTGACTGATAATCTCGAATTGTCTCGAAACTAGAAATGTTTGCTCTGATCTAAAAACAAGTTTGACTCGCTTTACACCAGATTTCGTAATTGCCTGAAGGTTATCGTGAATAACAAACATCTTCTCAGAAACAGTAACTATTTCATCAGTGAAAGCTAAACGAAATATTGCGAAACTTCATCCGCGAATAAAGCTTATGAATCTGTCATAGTCATTAAGTGACTTCCTACGCAACAAATCTATTTATTTTTTATTTATAACACGGGTACAGGTGAGTACTGGCTCCAATATTACTTGTATGTAATCTACTGGATCAATAAATTATTATTATTATTATTATTATAGAAGGGGGGTTTGTAGTCTCGCCAGTACCGTTCAGGTTTGCCCGTAACGTGTTCGGCACAGACGAGACGCTCTTCTCTTACCTTCACGAGAAGGTCGAGAGAGCTTTTTCCCAGCAATCGGTCGCATCCCAAGCCCTGGCGATATGCGACCGATGGGCTCACACCAAATCCGATCCGAGCAGCACTGCTTTTTGCAATCTGCAGACCAGAGAGGTAGCAGATGATCTGCAGACGTGAATGATCTCGATTTCCCTCTTAAAAACAGCTTTAAGGCCACCCAATACACCCAAAATCAAGACTACGAGCTTTACAGAATAACCCGGGTACATTTTTCTTAGCTCGGACAAGAGGTCCAGGTACTTGGTTCTCTTCTCGTCCTCTTTGAGAGTGATATTTTTCTCAGCTGGACAGGATAATTCGATGACAAAAATGTCTTTTGTCTCGAAATCCAACAGGACGATGTCCAGTTTATTGGCTGAGAGAAGCTTAGTAGTAGAAAATGCATAATTCCAGTAAATACGGCATCTGGAATTATGACGTACATCTATAATTCGATTAACAACGTCCAAAGCCGACTGTATCAGCCAAATAGATGCGCACTAACTTTTTCGTACACTCTTAATGACACCTTCTTCTATAGAATGAGACTATTTAATGTATCTAATGCTTCTGAGGTTGAATTTTATTTGGACGAATTTTGAAAGTTTGCAGCAGGATTAGGTATTTATTAGTTATTAATTTTTTTTTTTTGATTTTTTTTTTTTTTTTTTTATTTCTAACTAAAATGAACTCCTGCTTTCAATTTAAAATCAAGGCAGATCTATAATTTGTTAGAGCTCCAGAGGCTTTCAAAATTAATTACATACATTGCAACTATAGTCCTGCAGTTGTTTGTAAGAACCTATCTTTGCGAATAAGATTTTTTAACTATCATTTATACATACACTACAATTTTAAAAACAATTAGTTCGTTTAACTCATCGTTGTGTACAAAAGTATTTTGGGGTAATATGTATTCAGCCTTCAGGTACATAATCATGTGCAGTGCATATAGTGTTATTAGACAGCCCCAACATGCCTTGGGATATTGGTAAAGTAATTTTCCTATTAGGCAATTTTAATGTAGTTAGATTTTAATTTAGTTGCACTATATGCAATTATAAATTTTCACCAACTTTGTGGTTTCGTTGTTAGTTTGCAGTGACCTAATAGTCTGTAGTAAAGTCAAATGATTAAGTTAAAAACTTGCAATAAGAATTACTGAATATTTAAAGGGAAAATTAAGTTTGGTTAAAATAAGAAATCGACTATCGGAGGAAATCTAGACGAAATCTGTGGAACAGACAATGAAAGAAGGGCGGATAAGATGGTATACAGATTATACCAAACGTTTAGTTGGAACTAAATGGAAATTTCCTTCTTTTATGTTGTCACGAGAAGGGCCCTTGCTTGGGTTATTTCATTTTTGAAGTTGGCATGTAATAATTTAAAAGCCCAAGAGTGAAACCATGGAAACGAATGACATATGTCAAATATAAAATACTTTTTCATATATTTTAATGACAAAAAAATAAATAAATGGGAAATTTGCTTTAAGAATGACACAAAAAATCAGAATATAAAGAAAATGACATTTTGTTGCATTTATTGCAAAAATATATTTATTAAGATTTTTTAAGGGTAGAATAAACTACATAATTAATTACACCACACTATTCAAGACATATAGTACCAACTTTGGTAATTTAAGTTAATTATAATACAATATAAAAGTTAAAATAGTTTTGTATTTTTGGAAGTTTTAACATTCAACGCACAATCAACAACAACGTAACCATAGCAACCCTCATCCCTTCGCACTAACAAAACTGGACACAGTGGCGTCCCGTTACAATTTTAAAATGACATTAACCTTAACCAAAAAATGCTTATTGTAAGTATGATTTACAAAGCTTAAACAAAAAGTCCAAAAAGAACGATTCAAACGATGAAAGTAACTAGATTGCATAATCTAGTTCCGCTTAAACGTTCGGAATAGCCTATAGTTATATATGTAAATAGGATGAATAATGACAAGGAAGCAAAACGACTAATGGAACCGAGAACATCTAAAAGAAACCACTGGACGTAGAAACCCGTTACGTGGACAGTGATTTATCTTGGAAGATTCAGTGGCTTTGCGCGCAACCAAAGATTTGTTTGCAAAAGTTATTCGTAAACTTGCGAACCGGACTTGAAAAGTAAAACTAATTTAATATTTATATGGCTCTTGTAATTTAAGAAATAAATTAACTGCCCTTACTAAATTTGAAAAAGTATAAAAGATAATCAAAATTTAATACTTAACGTAGTGACAGTAGTAACAAAGTAAAGAAGTGACAGAGTGCTTAAATGTAAGCCACAACAATAACAGCATTATACTAATTTTAATATTGTTGGAAAACGAAAGTATACAGAAGCAGTTATCTCAGATCATTCCTACCATCCTTACAATATAAAAATGGCTGCCTTTTATAATTTCATTCATAGATTAATTTCAATAACACTGCCCCAAGAAAATTATAATAAAGAATACAAAATTACATAAAGCATATCATGCAACAATGGATACGATCCAGTTATAGTAGAGAAAATTCTAAAGAAAAACACATCACAGATAAAGAAACTGATTTATAGCATTTCTTGAAACACATCTACCCCGTCTATAGAAAATTACAATATTTAAGAAAAACCATCCATTCAAATTTCAAACTAACCAACGAAATAATATAAAGACAACTTTTTATATTAAAAGTAATTTGAAGAGATTAGTTAAGAATAAAATAGGCACAAAATCAACTTAAAAAGTTCAGGCGTATATAAAATTAATTATAATAATTGTGATGCTCCGAGATCAAAAGTAAGGATGCGAAGTAAGGATCAAGATTAAGGATGCGTAAGTTCTTATATCAAATTGTAAGGCACTTATAAAAAAAGTGTGAATTTTCACACATTTCAGGGTTTTGCAGGTATTTATTAACTGTGTGATGATTATTTGGGATGTCAAAACAAATTTTATGTCAAAATATTTTTTTATGAATTTTAATTCGAATGCCTAATACCATTATTTAAGGTTCTAAATATGTGCAGTATTTTTTTTTTTATATAGCAATGTTCTTTAAGATTTTGAAAATTGTGCCTATGGCTTCCATTGGTTGCTTAAATCATAAGCCCCGCCCTCTGATACCTTCAAATATAGAATTAAATTATAATTTCAACACTTCCCACTGGTTATTAAATTTACGCTTTTAAAAATTAAATGCAACATTTACCAAAATATAACTAGAATATTGACAAACTAATAAAAAATAAAAATGCAAAAAAGAACTGAAAAAATAAAAATTGACGGGATTCGAACACAGTTTCTTACAGTAGTTTCAACTTACTAAGCGACAACACTACTACTGTGCTATACAGGAACACTCGTTTAATATGTTAAATAGCAGATTAAATATATTACATATTTTACTTAAAAATACAAAAAATGCGTTATTTCCGAAAACATAATCTGATCAAAAATTCCTGTTGTACTATTCCGGTTCACACCAATGTGCATTACTGAGAATTTTTTCAGATTTTTAGTTTAAACCATCTGGGCTACAGGGTGTGGGACAAATTTTTTTTTGCACAATTTTGGCAAAATTCCCTCAAAATAATTTATTTTGCAAAAATAAAATTTTGATCGTTAATCCACATACCAAGGGCTTTCATTTGATACCCTACACAGAATTGTAAAAAAATATTTTTTTTTTCGATGAGCATATATTTGTTTATATTTTTAGGGGGATATGTTTTTTAGATGTTTTAGTATTTTTCCTATGTGCGGGTCAAAGAGTTGTATAAGCAAGCCAAATTTCAACTCTCTAGGTTTAGCCGTTTGTCTACAATTTTTACCGAACAGACAGACAGACAGGCAGATAGAGAGACAGACAGACAGACAGACAGACAGACAGACAGACGACAAAATGACGGTATAAGGGTTTTTTGGTCATACTTACAAAACTCTAAAAATGTTATACTTTCAAGTCGCTATAGAGAACACAATTTTTCGTCAACCGTAAAACATATTAAAGAAATGTAAGGTAAAAGTTGTTTATTTTCAAATACTTTATCCAAAAATAACCAACACGACATACGTCACATTTTAAAAAATTGTCCTTGATACCCTGTACTTCCAGTTTGTGCCAAAAAACTTCAATACTACGAGGGACATTCAATAATTAGAGAGACAAATTGATGTAGAAAAAAAAACTGTATTTTTACAAAATTAGACTTTTACTACTTCTCAACATAATCCCCACGAATATTAATACACTTGTCCCAACGATTAACTAGTTTTTTTATACCTGATGCAAAGAAATCTTTGTTTTGTTGTTTGAGCCAGTTTCCCACAAATTCTTTGACTTCCTCGTTGCCACTGTACTTTTTTCCACGTAATGCCTCCTTGAGTGGACCAAACAAATAAAAATCAGAGGGAGCCAAATCTGGACTGTAGGCAGGATGCTGCAGTATCTCCCAACCCATTTTTCAATGGTTTCTTGGATCAGCTTGGCGGTATGAGAGCGAGCATTGTCGTGGAGCAATATCACGCCTTTTCTTTGAGATCCCCGACGTTTTTCTCACATTTCGGCTTTACTTTGTTGATCAGCATATCTGAGTAGTAAGCACTCTTTATTGTATGCTGATCTTCCAAATAATCACAAAAGACGACACCTCGGGCATCCCAAAAGACGGTCTTGTATATTAAGCGGAACCAAAGGCGGATAGGTAGAACTAAACCGGCCCGGGCAAATTGCGACATCGGCCCGAGTAAAGTAGAAAATAATAGTAATACCTAATAATAATACATTTTTTGAATTAATACAATTTTTACAGCTTTTGCAAAGTGATCCATTAGTTTTTTATTTATTTCCTACCTCCTCTTCCTCACTTTGTACTATTTCTTCATTTTTCTCTTCATCTTGTACACCGTCTCTTGCCATCGTTTCGTCGACATGTTAAGAAGAAAAATTATTTAGAGATTTTTTAAAATCTTCTCAATTTGATGCAAAATTGTATAAGTATTCATGTATTTGAATTTTGCTGACATTTTCTTTAAAATTTTTCAATAGTTCCTTTGTTAACCTATTTGAAGGTTTTCCGTTTCTTACCTTGTCAAAATTAACAGGAGATAAAAGTGCAATGTCAGCATATAACATTACATTATTTCGAAATCTTTGTTCTTGAAACTGGAAACCAATATATCTATTATTTATTATTTATTTATTTATTTATTTATTTTACATCGGCCTATTTCTGCAACGAGGCTAATCGCCGATGTCAGGAGACGAGCTCCTACACCTGGATGAGGGGTGAATGATTGTGAAATGAGAGTAATGTAAACATGTTATTCTCGCCCGAATAATATCACCAACGGAGGAGATTTGAACTACTGATCGCACAATCCAGACTGCTTTTCACCAGCCCAAACTGCACGACTTAATGCGCTCGGCCACTCCGTTGGCTAAACCAATATATCGAAAATTTCATTGTGAGTTTCAATTTCAAATTTCTTTTGCAAATTTCGAATAGGATTGTAAATTACTTTCCTTAACCGTTTTAAAATAAAATTAGTACTTATTTTTATGTCAATCACTTCGAGTATGTTAAGTAAATTTGAATACCATGTAATAAATGTATGTGTAAGATGCTCATAAACCAAATGTCACTATTTACCTGAGAGAATTTAGTGAAAAGGAATATGTTATTTACAGTATTAAGCGAAACCGAATAATGCAATAAGAGCGGCAAGCAGCACATTATTAGACAAATCAGTGGTTCCCAAATTTATCGGTTCCGGGCGCCCTTATTGTATTAAAATTTTCCCGCGGCGCCCCAAGTCAATACATTCAATTTTTCATTTTATTTTATTAGACAGTTAATATGAAACTATAAGTGATGATCTAAAAAAAAAAAAATCTGCTTTTGCCACCTCAGGACCGACCGCCCTCACAAAGTAGTTCTTTAATATATGCAGCTTTATCAAAAAAAATTGTTAGCTATTGCTTTTGTAGCAACTTTTGTTAAATACATTTTTTTGTAATATTTCTCTGTTGTGAAATATTCGCAAAAATCTTAAATTCGACACGAGTAAACTCTTATTTCTAGTTAACCGATTTTACCAAAAGTTGATCAACTCGTGCCATTAATAATAATAATAATAATAATTTATTAAATTTGCCAAATACAAGAAATGTACATTAAATTATGTCAAAATACACAAAAATACAAATATACAAAAAAAAAAAAAATAAATAAATAAATAAATAAATAAGCTGCACGCAATTACACAATCACAAAATTGCAGCTATCAATATTATCATTTAAAAATCTTGAATACTGTAGTACATTTTCTCCATTAAGAATTTAAAAATAATTTTTTTAAATTTTTGGAGATTTAATTCTCTGATATGCATAGGTAATTTATTGAATAGGGTAACGCCTATAAATGAAGGAAGAGACTTTGAAACATTTAACCTTATTTTCGGTAAACGAAAATCAGATTTGGCTCTGGTGTTATAGTTGTGAAGGCGGCTTCCACTATTCAATAAATATCCATTTTCTTTTATATATAATAGCATTTGCAATATATATATGCAAGGAAAACTTAATATTCCTAACTCTTTAAAAATCTGTCTACAATGCGCTCTTTTTGCAACCCCACCAAGTATTCTTATTGCATTTTTCTGAGTTCTGAAAATTCTAATAGAATCAGTAGAATTGCCCCACAGAATAACATCATATTGCATGACAGACTGTATGTATGAAAAATATAAATTGATGTTAAAAGCTTAAATATGAAGTTATGCGTTTATATTATATTAAAATTTCAAACACATTTCTGAATTTAAAAAAATATGTATATACAGTCAGAGATATGCGATACTGAGAAAGTATCGATATTTGGGTATCGATAATATCGAATAAAAAGTATCGATACCGGTATCGTATCGAAACAAAATATCGATATTTTCAAGTATCGAGAGGAAAAATAAATATATTTTCAATAAAACGTAAAAAACATTTTATTCTTATAATAAAAATTTAATGGTTTTACAATAATAAATAGTTTAAAGCAGTGGTTCCCAAACTTTTTCGGTTCCGGGCGCCTTAGTGTATTCAAATTTTCCCGCGGCGCCCCAAGTCAATACATCCAATTTTTCATTTTATTTTATTAGACAGTTAATATAAAACTATAAGTGATGACCTAAAAAAAAAAAAAAATCTGCTGTGACCACCACAGGACCGACCGCCATCACAAAGTAGTTCTTTAATTTATGCTGCTTTATCAAAAAAATTTGTTAGCTATTGCTTTTGTAGCAACTTTTGTTAAATACATATTTTCGTAATATTTCTCTGTTATTCGCAAAAATCTTAAATTCGACACGAGTAAACTCTCATTTCTAGTTAACCGATTTTACCAAAAGTTGATCAACACGTGTCATTGATGTTAAAAGCTTAAATATGAAGTTTCATAAAAATCCTTTTAGCCGAATTTGCTCTGCACGGGTACACGGACCGACAGAGAGATATACAGACATACAGACAGACAAACCGACAGACATCATGCTAAAAATAGGCAAAACGTTATGTAGAGACCTCAGTTCGTGGAGATCCATTGAAATCTCGAAATGTCAAAATCGGTATGATCACAATACCTCCCTTATATATGTTGGCGGTCCGTAAAAAATGTCCTCACTTTTAAACTATAAAGTGATCATACAAAAAAAAGTCCTGGGTCTTCGCGGCGCACAGTTTGGGAAAGGCTGAGATAGACATTGTTATGTCGGCTCCCTAGTCATCATTTTTATATTACCTTAATATTAATTGTTTCTACATCAAATCAATAGTGTTCATTGTTCATTACTGAATTGGCATTTTGTGAACAATTGGTAATCAATTATATGAGAGCAGAGCTGGGACTTACTTCAAGTAAAATACTTGAAAAAGTACTTCAAGTACTTTACTTCAAGTACTTTTTAAATTTGGCAATTGTACTTGGTACTGCAAGTACTTCTATAGAAATATTTACTTGATACTTGTTTTCGAAAATAAGTAGTACTTCAAGTAGTTCAATGTACTTGAAGTATTTGAAAGTACTTGAAGTATTTGAAAGTACTTGAAGTAATTGAAATTACTTGAAGTAATTGAAAGTACTTGAAGTAATTGAAAGTACTTGAAGTAATTGGAAGTACTTGAAGTAGTTTAAATACTTGCAGTAGTTTCGTAGCAGTTTATTTTTGCTACGCAGTACTTTTTAAATATTTTCAGAATTTTAACAGACAAGACACAAGAATGAACAAGTTCTTTAATGTATAAATGGTAATAGTTGGTTAAAGTCTTAGTGCGTTGTGTTTCGTATTCAGTGTTAAGTGTATGTAGTGCATTGTAGTTCTTATACATATTGAAAAAAAGGTAAGTTACTAAGAATTGTATTGAATATATATTGAGAGTTATTAATAATGAGAGTTATTAATAGACACAAGTGCTAGGTTTTTGCCTTTTTCCCCTAGCAACCAAAATTTGTTAGTATTATCTAAACTATATAGATGTTAATACAATATTAAATTATAATTTTAAGTATGCATATTGTTTTATAGGTATATGTAAATAAGAAATTGTCTTTTGTTTTTAAATTTTTTACTGTAAATGCATTGGCAAATAAATTCATTTTATTATTAATAGACAATTTTTAATGCTTTAATCTTTTTTCTAATATTTTGTCATGTTTTTTATGATCGGTCCAACTGGCCCGCTTAGTGCCCGGGCAATTCCCCGGTAGCCCGCCGGTTTTATTCGCCCCTGAGTGGAACTTACACCAACTGTTTTATTTAATTTAAAATATTTCCTGCCAACCGGCGTAGCGTAGTGGTAACACATGTGCTCTGCGTTGCAAAGGTCTCGGGTTCGAATCCCGTTCAGGCATGGACATTTTCTCAAATAAAAATTGTCCTGGCTAATTGCCGCAGCAGAAAAGGCCATTAAATTAAAAAATATATATATATTTCCTGAGAAACAAAATTTCAAAGACTCGGTTGATCACTTTTCGCTGAGCCAGCTTGTATAGGAAAACACGTAATATTCATTATGAAGGGTACGGCAGAGTAATAATGAAATATTTCAAAATAACATAATGAATATTTAACCAAATAAAATGAAAGTTTATATTTTATAACTTTATCACGTATACGGTAATATAAAGCTTTATTATATTTTTAGTTTAAAAATTGGCAGTTAAAAGGGGGTGAGGTAAAAATTTGAAATGTTACATCCGGTTTTAATCAGAACTAATTTATCCTGCGCAAGTGCATATACATTATACAGAGAAAGTTTTGATTTAATTAAAGGGCTACGAACGTTAACTGCAAGCGGAAGAGAAGAGAGTGAAGAGGGAAGTTACTCTCGGATGGAAAAATTAACCCGACGATAGGGAGAAACAGGCTGAACTTTAATTGCTGTTCCATTTGTTACGCCAGCCAACTATTTTCAGCGTATGTTTTTGTGACAGTAGATTATGTATTACCATCAAACTTTTAATTTTATTACGAATTATTTGCGGCCTCCTGCACACGTGTACATACTTTTACTAATGGACAAGCTACCGAATTTTAAAACACACGTATGTTTATTTATTAATTCACAACTCATAAATCTGGAAACATCATTACTGTAAATACTAAATATACTATTTTGATAAACACACAATAAATAAATACAGTATTCTAACAATATGCTTCATTGTGATGTGCGTCGTCTGGTATGAAAATCAGATTTTATCTTATAATAAAATACACTAAATTTCTATGCAAAATGTCACTTTATCCTATAATATAATACGCCTGTTTGTATGTTCGTATGTTCGACCGGTCGTTTCTTCATTCCCCGATAGAGGCGCGCATATGTTAATTATTTATGTCAAAATTGTTTAAAATATATTGTTGATGCAATAATAGTGAATTTTCTACGAACACTTTTTATAATTATTATAAGATGCAATAATAGTGAATATTCTACGAACACTTTTTATAATAATTGATAGAATTGTAAGAAATTATTGTTTATGTATTGGACAGTAGTGTGCTGTGATTTTTGTTTTGAGTGTTGACAATAAATTAGTAAAAATGACAGTTGTGTTTTTCATTAAAAAATCACTTCACAATTATTAATTTAGTTGTGAAATACACGAATCGGTTTTTTTACGAAACAAAACACAGAAAAACGTTATCCTTCCGTGATATTCGACATTTTTGATTAAAATTATTATTAGCAGAAAAATAATTATTTTAAAAATTATTTGGTTTTGATGAAAGTAAGAAAAATGTGACTTTTTTTTCTTTATTATTATTTTTTCAATGCTTTATTATTTTTTTATTTCTACGATTTATAGGACAAGATTTACAATATCCCACTGCAAACTCTATACAGATGGCAGCACATAACGACTACACTAAATAATTCAAGAATTATCAGTGGCTCTAAAACAATGGTTTCTGTTTATGTATCACATTAAAATATCATTTACCTTTTAGTTTAGGTTAGATTCACCTTAAAATAGGGTGACCAGATTTCAATGAAGGGAAACCGGGACACATGAAAAAAAAAGGTCCTCTCACCTCCACAAATTGAAAGTGAAGAGCAAAAAAAAAAAAAAAGGTCCTCACCACTCAGATTCAAAGTGAAAAGCAAAGAGATTCAAAAAGTTGAGAACAGTTTTCGGGACACCGGGACGGATGGTCACCCTACCTTAAAAGCAGTATCTTAGGTTATGGTTGATAACTGTTTATTTATTTTTTTTTTATAAACCACCTAAAAATAAATTGTATTTTAACTGTTCTGTGCAGGGCTAGGGACAGTGATTCACCTTAAAAGCACTATCTTAGGTTATGGTTGATAACTGTTTTTCTTTTTTTTATAAACCACCTAAAAATAAATTGTATTTTAACTGTTCTGTGCAGGGCTAGGGACAGTGATTCACCTTAAAAGCACTATCTTAGGTTATGGTTGATAACTGTTTATTTTTTTCTATAAGCCACCTAAAAATAAATTGTATTTTAACTGTTCTGTACAGGGCTAGGGACAGTGATTCACCTTAAAAGCACTATCTTAGGTTATGGTTGATAACTGTTTATTTTTTTTTTATAAACCACCTAAAAATAAATTGTATTTTAACTGTTCTGTGCAGGGCTAGGGACAGTGATTCACCTTAAAAGCACTATCTTAGGTTATGGTTGATAACTGTTTATTTATTTTTTTATAAACCACCTAAAAATAAATTGTATTTTAACTGTTCTGTGCAGGGCCAGGGACAGTGATTCACCTTAAAAGCACTATCTTAGGTTATGGTTGATAACTGTTTATTTATTTTTTTTTATAAACCACCTAAAAATAAATTGTGTTTTAAAAGTTCTGCACAGTCCCACCTGTTTAGAATCTCTGTATATTGAACAAATGACGTGTGTGTGACGCATGCGCAGTGTTCAGTGGGATATTGTAAATCTACCCCCTGATTTGAGATATAGTGTAAGTACGCTTTTTTCCGTGTGCCCTTTTTACCGTGTGTGTATTTTTTCATGTGTGCTTTTTTCCGTGTGCGTATTAATCCGTGTGCGTTTTTTCCGTGTGCGTATTTTTATATTATATAAGAAAATGGAAAATTAATTTTAATAAATATATTTTAAATTTAACGTCCCAAATCATTTTTAGTTTTAACATTATACATATAATGCACTGAGTGAAAATGAATCGTTTTCCCATCTTAAAAAGTTAATGAATTAATAATTCGGAATAATGCTCATTATTTGTCCAGTTTTTAGTAATGGGCGAAGAGTTGATTCAATTTGAATTGGATGAAGTTAGGCGTATGGCTAGAGAAAGAAGTCTGAGGTGTCGAGCAAGTTCCACATTAAGGTAATGATTTGTTTGCCAACACAGTTGGCAACAGGTGCACTAGTTTAATATTAACACGACTATAGTTTCGCCATACAATGGCATTATCAAGGGATTCCGATAAAGTAATGAATGGAGAACATTTAATGTACAGGTGTGTAAATTAAGTAACCGTACTGATTAAAAAAAAAATTATTCGAATAGAATTACAATTTAATATTGTCTCCCTCAAAATAACTTCATTGGGAAGCCACACAGCGCTGGATACGGTTCTTCCTATCCTCACAGCAGTGCTGGAACTCGGATACTGGGATAGATTTCAGCTGGTCGGTTACAGACGTTTTCGAGTGTTCCAAAATGACGTCCCTTGAGGTGATTTTTCAATATTGGGAAGAGGAAAAAGTCACAAGGACTCAAGTCAGGCGAATAAGGAGGCTCAGGAGCCACAGAAATGATTTTACTGGCCAAAAACTCGTTTTGATATTGCTGTGTGACAGGCAGATTTTTATCATCCCCAATTCATTGGTCAAAATCTGATGAACGGTAGTGTGAGTCAAATTCAACTCTTCCCCGATCATCCTGACTGTCAGCTGCCGATCTGAATGCACAATATATTTTCATCGGTTCTTGAAGATGAAGGTTCCGCTGCGTGATTCATCTTCAATCAACTCTCTTCCTTCTAAAAATGCCTTGAACCACCAAAAAACCTTGGTCCTTGGCAAAACACTGTCTCCGTAGGCCTGCTGAAGTTTTGCAAAAGTTTCCGTTGCACTGTGCCCAAGTCTGATAACACACCGTTGCTCGAAATGAAAGTCACTCATTTTTGGAAGGCACTAGAAAAAACTGTTTCACGAGAAAAATCGCTACGGACAACAAAATTACTCTAGCGAGTTCAAACCTGTACTGAAGGCGTATCACATATTCACCTTCCGCCCCACCAAGTACCGCGTCCCAGATGTTGCCAGATCAAACGCTATGTTACCAGTCCAGTTACTTAATATACGCACCTCGTATAATGACCATATTTCACTCGTGTGAAATATAGTCCCATTATATATTTCTTAAATAAAATACTAGTAGTATTATTTTGTTGCGATTTTTTAGCAAAAATGTGCTAAAAGATTATCTTTCACTACATTTTTCAGAGGTGCTAGCTAAAAATTCAGAGTTATGCACATTTTAATATGAACCTGAGAAAGTTTTGGTCAGGTTTCTTTTTATAGTATTGTTCAAAAAAGCTATTAACTTTTTAAATTTAATGTGGAACAACTAATGAAAGGTATTTGAGCATAAGTTAAGTACAAAAATTAATTAGACAACCCTAAATAAGGTAGATCATACTAATCATAATTGAGGTTGGATTGCAAACGTCCAGGAAATCCATGGATTTTGCAAACAGTGTATTAACATTATTGTTATTGAGTGGTTTTTGCATATTGGTAGTTGCAAATAACGTGGTTAAATATCAAGTTGAATCTACTTGAACTATTCCAAATTACCTGTAGCTGGAGTGGAATTGTAATATGCGCATTTCTGCGTGACAATCTCAATTATTCGAGCGATTCTGGCCCCTCCAGTTGCATCCGTAATCGCATTACACAACACTAGTGTGCGTGCGTATCTCCTGTTAACGGATACACTAATAAGGTATCGAATGCCTTACCTTGCATATGTTAAATGCCAATTACCAGTACCAAACTACGGCTTCATTTTAATTGATACTAAAATTGGAACTTTGAACAAAATTTTAATTTACCATGGTTTAAGGCATATTACAACTGATTGGAATGCGGATATAGGGCACTTATTACAACTGATTGGAATGCGGAACTAACAAACCACAATACCGAAAATGCTGATGCAGAAGTTGACAACATTTATTGCATAATTTATACAATACTTGATGAATGCGTGCCAAAAACCAGGTCGCTGTCAACATCAAAATAAAAATAAGACACCTAGATTACCTAAAAGAATGTGAGTCCAACATCTCCACAAACCCAAACCAGTTTTCGTCGTACTATCAACACACTAAAACCAAGATCCTCTATAGGGGAAGACCTTATTCCTAATATATAATCAAAGCCTGTGCACATGCCCTAGTGAAACCATTGCATTATTTATTCAATATATGTATATTACTATATAATAACATGTAATTATTATCATTGAGTCTGTTAATTTGTTCATTATTTTGTCCAGACATTGCGACAAGCTTCAGCTTAGTGATGCTGGACAGAATGATAAAAAAATAGTATATATAAATAAAATTGTCAATAAGTATAAAAATTAGGTCTAAGAAATTATAATAGGTTTTAAATATATTTTCTTATTTACATTTGCAACATAGGTCTATGTAAAAAATGTAAATAAAGTTATTATTATTATTATTATTATTAAATTTTGGCCCATTTCTTGTAAATTTGTATTAAAGGAAATGACTGAAAATCAGATATTGATATTCAGGAAGTCATATTGAGTTTTATTGCTTTTTATTATGTGTGTGCATTAGTATTCGCTTTATTTTCTTAATACATATAATCCAATTACAGTATAATACAACAAGAAAAACTTACTGAAGATTTATGTGCCTATTCTGTAAAAGTATTCGTTAATAAGCGACGATGGCTAATGGCTAAGAAACGATAGTAGTTGACTTATGTCTTAACGACAACTTCAACGATATTGTTTAGAAATTTATTCCGTACACCTTGCCGTTAGTTGATAAATACCTTAACGACTGTCTATAAGATTCTCACAGTGGCAAGTAAAGTCAGATTACGTATAGTAAAAAAATTTGACATATTGATATGTAGTGTTTCTCGAGAAAAAGTTATAATTCTCATTTTTCATTTCTCGAGAAGTAACATTTTTTTCTCGAGAAATGTAAATTATTCTCAACGCCACGTTAAACGCATTGTGCTTTTAAAAAACTATTTAAAAAAAATATAATGTTTAGTGAGACAATGATTATAATTTAATTTTGATAAAATTTGTCTTCTGTCTCCCGCAACGGAACTGTGGCAACAGATAAGAAGCGATTTATAATATTTAGCTAATTAGCATTTTTTTCTTTATTTATTTTACATCGGCCTATTTCTGCAACGAGGCTAATCGCCGATGCCAGGGGGCGAGCTCCTACACCTGGATGAGGGGTGAATGATTGTGAAATGAGAGTAATGTAAATATATTATTCTCGCGCGAATAATATCACCAACGGAGAATCGATCTACCAACAATCACAATCCAGACTGTTTTAACCAGTCCAAACTGCACGATTTAATGCACTCGGTCACTCCGTTGGCTAATTACCATTTATTGTCACAATATTTTATTTTAATTTAGTGCAATATTTATTATAATCAATTACATTTAATTTTTTGTTCAGTTTAAAACTGTTATGTAAAAGATTATCTACAAGTTAAATAAAATAATTATTACTATTATTATTAATTTCTTAATTTTTTTAAAATTTCTCTATACATATGTATTTTCAATTAATATACAATTACGTGCCGTTTTCGTAATAATTTTTAAAACCCCGTTATCCATTTGTTCTAATGTTATTTATATGAATACTTTAGTACTTCAAAGTTGACTACAATTTTAACATGTTTTTATCCTCTGCAATATTTTCAACGTTAAAAAAAGATATATATTCTAATAATTATATTTCTCGAGAAATCTCGAGAATTCTCGAGAAAATAAGTCTAGTTTTTCATTTCTCGAGAAATGAAAAATGTCGAGAAATCAGAAACACTATTGATATGTTGAAATGGCACAAAGCATTCATAAAAGAACTTAAAAAACGGCAAAGCAGAATTATCTATTATATTTGGAAGAGTTGGAAGGGAACGAAGCGCTTCGCACCAATTAAATAAATCGAAAAAAATTTGATATTTTAAATTGAGACCTGGGAAAATTTCGAAATTGAATTGTAAAAATGGTTCGCATTAATAAACTTATCTAACAGCATAAAATCTATTTACAGATTGAGTTCTTTGAAACGCAAAAAATTGTTATCTTATGTGTTGACAATTTTGTACTTACTGAAAGATAATTCTAATATTAATTCCATAATTATTCGTGAATTATAGATATTTGCTGATCGGAAATCAGTTGTAAAAAGGAGGGCAAGAATTTTAAAATTAATGGAAAATAGAACTGGAGTAGTCGTCCTGAATATCCTCTTTCAGACCTCAACAACAAAATTATTAAAGCAACTATGACTTTCCATATTTGCGGCCATAGTTTAAATATATTAAACATATTAATAAATTGTTTTTTCTTTTAACGAAACACGATCGTTCTTCTAACCTAACACCAGTAAAGCAGATGTCAACTAACTACAAGTATTTTATGACTTTATGATTTGTGAACGACTAGAACAATTTACAGAATAACCCCGTGTCGTTGAAGAGTCAAAAACGACAATCGTCAATGAAAATCGTCGTTATGGTGTTACAGACTTGTTAGTAACATGAAGCGAATGATTGCAAAAGTGGAGATTATGTTCAAACCCGGCAAAGACAGAAGTTGCCAGTTTCCACCTAAACAACCGAGAAGCAAGAACAACACTTTTCGTGTATTTTAATAATAATAATAATAATAATAATAATATTTATTAAATAATAGTAGAGTGTTGAACCATAGTTCACATCCTAGATATTTAGGAGTAACTCGAGTCTGGTCACTGATACATAAGCAGCACTTAGTACTGACAGCTGCTAAAATCCAGACAAGCAATAATATCATACAAAAATTAATTAGTTCTAGCTGGAAAGACACTGTGAACACAAAATGAACAGCCTTTAGTCTACTAACTGGCTTAGTTTATTCAACTGCGGAATAATGTACACCTATATGATTTAACAACGCACATATAGGAGAGATAGATACCCAACTTAAACTATATTACCAACAATATGCGAATAATATCAAGAACCATCAAGTCTACTTCAAAAGAATACTTGCCACTTCTCGGCCACATAGTACCATCGCATCTACGTCATCAGCAGGCCTTAGTTAGTTAAAATTTCTGGTCCATACTAGGGATGGGAAAAAAACATCGATGCATCGAAAACATCGATGTTTGTTTTTAAAACATCGATGTTTTTACCATCGATGGTCAGCTGTCGATAGTATCGATAAAACATCGATGTCTACTACCGATGTCGATGTTTAAACTTTGAAATTCAGAAACTACCGCTACAGGCGTTGGAATCTTAAAAATTTAATTTTTATTAAAATTAGCACACAAAATATAAGCGCCATCTATTGTGATATAACAATACTAATAGTGTTAGTTTTTATTCTTCTTAGCAGTTAGCAGAATACGAAAAAATAAGAAGAAACTTCTAATTTTCGCAAACAATGCGAACGACCAACGACGCCAACACACTTTTTCTTTTTGAGTCTTGTTGACACTTTCCCAGTTGTTATTCCTCCAATCCCTGGATTTTTGTAAGTTATCATTAGCTATTTTTTTATATATTGAAGTTGGCTTTTTCTGAACAAAATAATCAAAAGCTTCAATTAATCGTTAAATAATATAAAATTAACATTAAGATTACTATATTGGTATTGTAATAAAATTCAATATTTCATTTTAGAAATGTAAAAATAGTAAGGTCTGTTCCTTTGGTTTAGGCGGAACTAGATTTTCAATTCTAGTTACTTTTCAATATATAAAAAAATATCTAATGACAAATTACAAAAATGAAAATTGCGGTTAGTTCCACCTAATCGTTTGGAATAGACTGTAGGTACAAATTGGTATTATTATATTGGGTATAATAATATTAATGTGCTAATAAATGCTTTTTGTGTATTATGTGTTACTTTTTTCGTATTTTATCTTTACATTATTAAATAAAACCTATATAATATAAATAAATAGCTTTTTTTAATATTAATAAAACATCGATGTTTCCGATACATCGATGTTTTTCCTTCGATGTTTTTTCAACATCGATAGTAAGGTGCCGATGTTAAATAAAATTTGAATGGTGATGATACAAACCTATACAGTCAGCAGGCCTTACAAAATCTAATAGCATGCATAAATGACAACAGCGAGCAGGAGCTGTATATTCATAAAGATGTTTATCATGTTCCCAGGGATAGATTAAAACGAAAGAAGGCTGCATACAACACATTAAGGGACAATTTAAACCTGCATGAGTGTTGGACCCAAGACTGGCATAATACCGCCCCACAAAATGCAACTGAAGATTTCACACCAACAAAATTTTGGTGTTAATTAAATTGAATTCACACAGAACACAACAGATGTGCAGAAATGTTGCATAAATGGAGCTATATACAAGACTCTAAGTGCCAATGTGGAACTTCAATACATACAATGCAACACACTGTTAAAGAATTCTCCCTATATAGCTTCACTGGGAACGATGAAGACCTGCATAAGATCGCACCATACGCAGCCGAATGGTTGATTAACGTAGATATGGCACTGTAATATACTTAATATATTGTAATTGCATTTTATTGATTTCATTTATTTATTTTATTTTATTATACTTATTTAACTACTGATTATCAAAATATGGATGAAATCGCCTCAGTATTAACATCGGACCGTTCCAAACTGCACAAATACTACCAGCTGTGGCGCTTAAAACCAAATCCTGGCAAACCTGACATTTGTACGAGCCATCTAAGTAATCGACTTGCTAACTACAACCAACAGTGATTTTTGCGGAGAGTGTTCTAAAGCACAATTCACACCCTACCTACTTAGGCATCACTTTGGACCGATCACTCACGTACAAGGAACATCTCATAAAGACGTCACAAAAAGTGAAAACCAGAAATAACTTATTGCACCAGTTATCTGGTTCCACATGGGGGGGCAGATTCAGAAACTCTTAGAACAGCCGCAATTGTCTTGGCATACTCAGCAGCCGAATACTGCGCCCCAGTGTGGTATCAAAGCGCACACACCAATAAAGTGGATACGCAACTCAACCAAACCATGAGGTTCGTAAGAGGAACTGTCAAATCTACCCCCACTGCTTGGCTCCCAGTTTTTGCAAACATTGATCTTCCGGCAATCAGAAGAACAGTAGTTACTAAAAATGAATGGGACAAAGCAGTGTCCGGCCTTGGCATAATATGCCCATCAAGACAGAGATAGACAACCCTCCTTATCTACGCCTTCGATACCGGTCACCAATCTGGTCCGATCATCGCCTAAAATTCCCTATAAATACAGCTGCAGAGTGGAACACATCATGGGACGAATGTGAAAATATTCAAAATAAATCCTTAGTAAAAGATGCCAGTGAGCGCCTGCCTAGTCTCATGCTGCCTAGGGATTTGTGGAAGAAAATAAATCAGATAAGAACTGGTCATGGTAGATGTAATGCATCGCTATTTAAATGGGGGATGACAGACTCGTCTGCCTGTGACTGTGGAGCCCTTTCACAAACAATCAGCCACATTATTGACGAGTGCCCAAACAGAAAATTTCCCCTTGGTCTAGCTGCATTGAATGACGTAACTCCAGAAGCCTTGGCGTGGCTCCTACAACGAGATATCAATCTATAACGTATTTTTAATTTTATTTTACTTTTGTAAATCTTGCAATTATCGTATTTTAATTTTATAATCCTACGATAAAATGATGTATTGCTTCTTATACGAAATATATATATATATATATGTAACTAATGATTTTAAATTTTTTATATTTACATATACATATACAATCCATATACATATATAAATATATTATATGTATACATGCATGTATTTATGCCATGCATCAGACCCATGTCTGCGTGTAAAATGATATTGAAATGGCAGTGAAATAGTCGATGCATTTTCGTTCTTCAGTCACATGTCGAAAGCGCTGTTAAAAGTATTCTGAATAAGAGATAATTCGAAGGCGCTCAGTTGGATTAATACGCCGAATTAATTAATTTATTTCATATATCTATATAGTTACAACAATATTTAAACAATTTAACAAATTTAAAAGTACGCAAGCAACAGAGTATAAAATAAAAAAGCTTTTATAGTTGGATGTCGAATTGGTCGATCTATTTAAATGCTGCAGGAGTTGTGGAAAAGAGTTCTTTTGTGTTCGGCGGTTTATATATCTACTCGGTAGTCGAAATCTGTTGTCGTAAAGAGGCCTTATTTATTAAGTATATAGTTGGTCCCAACATGGTATATTCTAAAACGGTTTAGTATTCATCAAGTTTTCCTTGTAGTACAGGAAATGAAGCTCAAAAAATGACAAAACTTCGCAATTTTTTCGTCCAGCATCGATTTGGATAAAAATTTGGAATTAGGCTCATTTCACCCTCTAGTTTATTTTCTTTATTGTGCCGTTGTACGTTTTTTGTTTTTTAAGGGTGAAAACTACCCCTAATTGTAAAAAATTATAAAATAACATTTTAAACCTTAATATGGGTAAAATTTGGTTTGGATTAGCTAATTATGGATCGTTTTATGCTTTAGAATACAATTTCATAATGTTTCAACCCTTAAAAATCAACCCTTGTTGGATTAAAAAATGATTTCATCTTGCATCGATTTGCACCAAAATTTGAAATTAGGTTCGTCTCACCCTCTACTTCAAATTTTATATCATGCTCATGGGCACTGTTTATTTTTGAAGGGTGAAAACTACCCCTAATTGTCAAAAATTATAAAATAACGTTGTAAACCTTAAGATGGGTAAAATTTGGTTTGGATTAGTTGAATAATGATTGTTTCATGCTTTGGAATACAATTTCTAATGTTTCAACCCTTAACAACCCACCCTTGTTAGAGCTTGATATAAAAAAAATCGCTCCAAACCGTGCTCCTCGAATGTTTCGAAAAAAAATTTATTGGTTTTTTAAACATAGCTCCTTCATTTTTAGTGACAGAAAGTTTTTTTAAAAACGATTTTTAAGGGCTTTTCAAGAGCTATAAGACTATGTAAATTAAATTCCTTAAGATTCCTTAATTTTTAAATGGGGTGAGTTTGAAGGGCTCGAATAAGGTGGTGTTCGCTTGTAAATAGAGGTTTTAAACGGCTATATCTCACCAAATATTCACTGTACAGAAAATATATGCACAGGGAAATTTAAGTCATTAAAAAAGCTACAATTTAGTGCTCTATCATTTTTTTCGTATCTCCAGTAATTTCGGAGATATTTTGAAGAAAAGGGTGAAAAATACGAAATGGCAAAAAATCGTTTTTTCTTTAAACTCTAATTTTTCTAAAATTAGGCATTTTAAATTGGTCAAACTTCTTGGGTGTACTGAAAATACATATAAGAAGAGAACCACAGAAGGATGAAAATCAATTTTAATTAGGGGGGGTAAATAAAGGGTTGTTTTCACTGATTTTTTCGTAGAAAAAAGTAGGTACCGACCTTATTTTGATCATAAGTCGCTTAATTTTTATGCTAGAGACTTTTTTGTTTCTTTGTTTGAAAGGTCTAATCAAATACTTTAAAAAAGATTCAATGAGTTTTCCTCGAAAAATGCAAATTTTTCCTGTTATTTGACTTTGAATCTTTCAAATTATTCATTTGGCGAAAAAAAGTTAACCATTAACATGACGTATCTCGGTTCGTATTGGTCGTAGAAAAATAATAAAAAAATAATTTTTGTTTTTTTAAAAGCTACAATTTTGCTTTCTACAGTTTTTTTGATAAAATGCATATTTTGCGAGTTATTCGCAAAAAACTTTTTAAAAACATCGATTTTTTCGTCGAAAAACCGTGTTACTTTAAACCGCGAATAACTCAAAAAATATTAGTTTTACGAAGAAAACGTAAAGAACATTTTTTTCTTAGAATTACTTTTCCCATCGATTTCTATAGTTAAAATGTAGTAAAAAATTTCCACCCCCGAGATGGGGTGGCAACCACCCCCAAGGTTTTAGCGTACACCGGCATGATGTAGAAAATGATCCTTGGGCTATTCCCTACCTTCTGTGAAAATTTCACGTAATTCCATGCTGGACGAAAAAATTGCGAGCCAAAATGTTTCATTTCCTGTACTATGGTAGAACAAAGCGTGGCAGGGTTGTTTCTGGATTTTTAACATACTCGCCTTGGAAAAATGTTTTGCTATGCTACTGTGAGATCAAAATCTAACTCAGTTTTCCTGTGGAATAAACAGATTCGGGATAAGAAGTGAGCTGCATTTCTAAATTTTGGAAAATGGATTATTACTGAATGCGTGTCTAAACTTGAATATTTGTCTACATTCGAGTTGTTCGTCCTGATTTCTGGAGAGTGAATGTTGTAGAGAACTCCAGTGTCACCATAAGAGCAACAATGCATCTTCTTGTTGTTGTCAAGCCTGATGAATAGTATTAAAATATCTAAAATATTTCAATCCAGAGAGTAGTTTAGATATGTTTTTCCCATTACTCCCTTGACTATATTTTAAATACCGAGCTGGTTAATTATTTGCCTTATTTTATTACCATATTTGTTATCACCTGTGCATTTATTATCACGTACTCTGTTAAATGACTATAAATTAGTATTTAGTTTCCCATTAATTAATTTTAATATGGTAGTACTTTAATTCAAGTGTAATTCATGCAATTAAAATTTTCATAAATTTTAATAAGGGTAGATTTATAAATTCATTAGACTTGTATGTACGTTGATATACTGACCAACAAGTTGCTTTAGCACAGGTACGATCGATTTTAACAACAAGTTTAATTAAATGTTTTACCTGGTAAATACACCAGGGGGCTTCTATGTTACTATGCGGTTTTGTTTGTTGCATATGCAACACTATGAAATTTTAAGTGATATGCAAACTTCTCAAAATTCAAACAAAATAAAATAATAGTAACTGGTTGATTCAGAATTTTGTCTTTAAAAATAGCTGAGACGATATGCGTATGGATGATACGACGATACTAGTTGGTATCTCGGCCATTCGCTTCTTATTTCGTGTCGGTGTGTCGTTTGATCCACAGTTGGGTTTGTTTTCAGAGATTTAATAAAGTTTAATTGTAGAGAGGAATGTTTTTAACAATGTTAATGAACTGTGTATGCTGTTCTTTACTTGAAATGGCAGACATACGAACGTAATTTAAAAATGTATTAGAATCACCTTGAAGTACTTCAAAAAATACATGCAAAGCTCCTTTTTCGTCTCTCAAACTATTAATCTGATAAAACCAATGTTGCAGTTTCGCTTTCTTTTTAATTCTTCTTTTAGGTAAGAGCTAAAACATTATTTTTACAAAATAATATTTTTGAATTACTGCTACTCTATACCACAGACCCAGAGTCAGCAACACAGGATGTAAGAAGAGTTGAAAGGTCGTAAAATCATCATTTATTACTTTCGAAGAGTTATAACATAAAGCGATATGTCATTTACAATCCCCTGTTGTCTTGGCTCACTTCTTACCTAACTGGTCGCTCACAGTATGTTAAAATAAGCAACTGTCTCTCAGAAGTTATAGCTGTGACTTCAAGAGTTCCGCAAGGGTCACATTTAGGGCTTATTCTCTTTCTTCTATTTATTAATGACATTGCATCTTATATTAAACAATGCAATTTCTTAATATTTGCGGACGATTAAAAATCTTCAAGATTAGTTCTAGTGCAACTGATCATATAGCGTTGTAACAGGATCTCGATTCTATCTTCCAATGGTGCACAGCAAACAACTTGTGGTTAAACATCGCCAAGTGCAAATATATCAACTTCTCTAAAAAACGAGAACCATCGAACTTGTGTATTCACTAGACAATACACCTTTAGAGCAAATCAAAGATATAAGGGATTTGGGCGTCTTATTTAGTAGCAACGTTAATTTTACTGCCCACATCAACACAATTATCAGCAACTTGTTAAGCATGCTGGGTTCCATAAAAAGTCAGTCTGTCAACTTCAGGAGTTTACATACCATCAAAGTCTTATTTAATTCTCTAGTAAGATGTCTGTTAGAATACGCCACAGCTATATGGTCTCCAACTCAACAAAGTTTGATTCACAGACTCGAAAACGTGCAAAAATCAAATTCTGTAATTATGCACTGTATAAATCGAGTATTCATTACAGTGCTATACCGAGAGGTGAACGACTATCCGCACTAAATTTGAAACCTCTTCAAGACAAGACAAGGTGTTTTTCCATCTTTTTGGAAAAAAGCCAAAATCTGTCCGGTCTTTAAAGATGAAAATAAATCCTGTATTGAGAATTACAGGCCAATATCTCTCCTACCTGTTTTAGGGAAGATTTTTGAAGCATGCGTGGTAAATCAATTGTTTTTCCAAATAAAAAATAATATATTGTCCATGCAACATGGTTTTTATGCAGGTCGTTCGGTTTTAACTAATCTTGTGCCATATTTACAATATATAAATGATTGTCTTGATAACCGACAGCAAGTATCCGCAATTTACACAGACTTTTCTAAGGCCTTTGATAAGGTACATCATCCAACTTTAATGTTGAAATTAGAGAAGTTTGGTATCTGCGGCAGCTTGCTCCGATGGCTAAAATCTTATTTGTGCAACAGAAGTGAATATATTGCCATAAACAGCAGTCTACCATCTCTTGTTCCCGTGACGTCAGGAGTGCCGCAAGGATCTCATATTGGGCCGCTCATATTTTCTTTTTTTATTAACAACATAGATTCTTGTTTTCAGCATTCCAAATTCCTTCTGTATGCGGATGATTTGAAAATCTTTAAATGTGTTACCAATGATAATCATTGTCTTGAATTACAGGCCGATCTTAATAGGTTGAATAACTTTTGTATCACCAATAAAATTAGTCTCAACGAAAGTAAATGTAAGATTATAAATTTTACTAGGGACTACGTAAATCGTTACACACTGAATTATAATATAAATGGTAAAAATCTCCAGGAAGTGCATCACATTAAAGACTTAGGGATACTGTTGGACTCTAAACTCATCTTTGATCTCCATATATATAATATAGTACAAAAAGCACTTAGAAATGTTGGTTTTATTTTCCGTGTCACAAGAGAGTTCAAGTCGATTAAAACACACATCATATTATATAACAGTCTTGTGCGTAGCCATCTCGAGTTTGCTAGTACCGTCTGGAACCCTCAGTACAGTAATTATATTAATCACTTAGAAGGTGTACAAAAGAAATTTATCAATAAACTTAACTTCAGATTTAACCGTCCAAATTATTACAAATCATATGAATTTAATTTGCAATATTACAAAATGGTTAGTCTTTATAACAGAAGAATTATTCTTGATCTTTCTTTAGCACATAAAATATTAAATAATTCAATAGACGTTCAACATTTCCTCCTTTTTATTAATTACAATGTCTTCAGCTATTTAGTAAGAAATCCTCCGTTATTAAATATTCCGTACAGTCGCTCTAACTCTAATTTAAAACTCACCTATTAATCGACTTTGGAGAACAGTAAATGCGGTGAACAGCCAAATCGACATATTCAGCTGTTCTGTCAATACGTATAAAAAACTCTGTTTAGAGCTTTTATTGACTTCTGATGTACTGAGCTAATATAAGTTTTATAACCACTTCAAATTGTATTTCAAATCCTATATCATATTATTATATTATTATATTCAAATTGTATTCTATATTTTCACATCTGTGCGTATTGTAACATAAATGTATTTATTAACTACTTAAACAATGTTAATAACTAGTTAACAATTATTGTAATCTGTGTTGTACAGTAATTGGGGCGGCTCTATGAGTACGTCCTGTTGTACAGCCTATTCTTAATAAATAAATAAATAAAGACAGGCGTCGGATTTTCGACTTATGTCTACTTCACATAATAGTGAACGGTACCACTGACGTTCCTGACATCCTCGCTAGAGTTGGACTGAGAGTTGCACCATACCCAACAAGGAACGTGGATTTATTCCACCTGCCCAGGCGCCGAACATCTTACGGGCTCAACTCCAGCCTAGATAGAATGTGCAAGCTCTACAACGACCTAGCCCCGGAATTGGATATTATGTGCTGGTCCTACATCGCATCTTGCTTATTATGCATTTTTCTTTGAATATATTTTTTGTAATTTTTCTTTTATTAATATTGTGTAATTTAGGTAATTTTATCCTGTAAACACTTAAGTAAATAAATAAATAAATAAATAAAGGAGCATGAATGAGAGGGCGATAAAAAAGGAACATTGCAAAATATCAAACCTGCAAAATATCAAAATATGTACTCATATTTGGATAGCCATTATTTCTGACCCCTGTCATAGGCGGAAAGATAATGTGTCCCATATTTTTATTCCCGGCTACGTAAGTTGCATACAGGTATCACAATTTAGGAATCGTAATGTGAAACTTAATGTCATATAGTCTTATATCGTTCTATCATGGTCTTAACAATCATTCCGGGTTTGAGCTACGGAAAAATAGGTAGCAAACGATGGTTCTGCACTGGAAGCGATGATAAAGCTGAAAAATCAGATTGAATCAGCTAACCTGACAGATGATAAAACCAAAAAAATCAGCTAACCTGGTAGACAATAAATCCAATAGCATCAGCTGACCTGATAGCTCATAAACTTGATCAAATCAGCTGATCGAATAGGACTAGATTACTACCACGTCTGTTAGCTATTTGTCAAGTCTATTAACTATCAGGTAGGCTAATTTTATCAGCTTTATCATCATTCTGGAGGAGAACCACCGCTGCCCTACACGGAAAAACAAGCATTTCGCCTCACCTTGGGTTGATATATAGGGCCGGAAAAAGGTCGAACAAGTTTAACAAACCCAAGAGAGGTACATACGATGGTCACTGGGACTGGATCCATCATACATAGTACTAGAGGAAACTAAGAGAAATAAGTTAAGAATGGAAACCGGAAAGAGAGCTATAAAATTTGAGCAACGTAGCAGAAACAATACCAATGAAATCCTCAAAAAATGTATAGTAGAAAGAGACAAGAAACTAGAGACAGACTGGTGGAAAGAAAGAAATACTATTATGAAAGGAATGGATATAGCCTGCAAAAAAAAGTAAGAAAGGAAGAACAAGAAGACAATGTAATAAGTGTGCTTACTGATAGAGGCAGTGACATACGAAAACACCAACAAAACAGAATTGACAAATCAAGATGCAATGCAAAAAACGGTAAAATACAAACAATAAGACAAACCAAATACTTAACAGCAGAGGGGAAACATAAAAAAAATAATTGCAAGATTCCGCAGCGGAAACGAAGAAAATATAAACAACTTCTGGTTAAGTGAGTCGGAGAAGGTTAATCAAAAAAGAGTTCAGCTTTACAATAGCAGCTAAAGGACCTGAAGAAAAAGTACCTAATATTGTAAATTACCTTGATATATGATATTTATTTATATTTATATTACTTTTTACCGACCGTCAACATATATAAGGGAGGTATTGTGATCATACCGATTTTGACATTTCGGGATTTCGATGGATCTCCACGAATTGAGGTCCCTACATAACGTTTTGACTATTTTTAGCATGATGTCTGTCGGTCTGTCCGTCCGTCCGTCCGTCTGTCTGTCTGTCCGTCTGTCCGTCTGTTTGTCTGTCTGTGTACACATGCGGAGCAAATTCGGCTTTAATGATTTTTATGAAACTGCATATTTAAGCTTTTGACATCAATGATACGAGTTGATCAACTTTTGGTAAAAATCGGTTGACAAGAAATGAGAGTTTACTCGGGTCGATTTTAAGATTTTTGCGAATATTTCGCAACAGAAAAATATTTCGAAAAAAATTATTGAACAAGAGTTGCTATAAATGCAATAACTAATAACTTTTAATTGAGACGTCGTTTGATAAAACGAAAAATTTCGAAAAATTTTTGTAATTTTTTTATAATTACTAATAACTTTTAAAAAATTTTAAAAGTCTCAATTTTTTCATACTTATATGTAACGTTTCCATGGTCATGATAAATAATATCTCTGTTAGAAAATATTAGGCCAAGTTATTTCTACTCTGCTTCTAGAATGTATTTTATACAAGTACTTTATGATGGCGGTCGGTACTGTGGTGGCCATAGCTGATTTATTTTTATATTATTAGATTATATTATATGTACTCTATTCGAAGCCGCAAGGCACGAATAAAACTATTATTATTATTATTATTAAGTACCATTATTACTAAGAAATAAATTAAAGAATTAACTGTGCAATATAATCACAAATAATAAAATTGGACTGATTTGTAAAAAAAAATCCAGTCCCACGCCCTGCAGTTTGCCCGGACCCTGTAGCCTCATCGGGCGTCTGAAATTTGTACCGGTTTCCCTGTCTCTCTGCCTCTCATGTCAAAGTCTTCCCATTTTTCTCTTGTTTTGGTATTTTCAATTGTCTGTTCCTTTGTTACGACAATATATTCTAGTCCGCCCCTGTAAGTTCAACTTGACACTCAGTCCTTAATAGTGAAATTAGTTCTTTAGAGCAGTTTCAATTTTGCTCATAACTCGTCAGGTAATATTCCAACTGTTCCAGGCCGAGAAGTAAACATACCTGCACGTATAATTCCATTTTACCCCGTTCTTCCCTTTGCACACAGCGCCATCTCTTACATGCTCCCCTTTATGTTTGTTGAAATTACTTCTAGAGCCAACTGAATGAACAAACTTTCATACGCTCAAATTAATGTTTTGTTATTACTTTCCAGTTTCAAAGTTTTTTCTTATTTAATTTTCTGTTTCTGTTTTTGAACTTTATACACGTAAAATGAAGTCTTGAGTTATTAAAAAATTGTAAAAAAAAGAAAAATTTAAGATACTTAATTTAAAATATATTTAGGATTTAAAATGTGAAATTGTAATTTTAAAATATTTTCCAGCAAAAATAAAGATATCTTTTTTATGGTTTTAAATTAAAATTATTAAGTATCTCAAAATTAATCTTTTCTTACCAATTGTTAAATTAAATTATCGAATTTTGTTGATTATTAAATAGTATGTATACAGGCCCGTAACTAGGGTTTGGAGAAGGCGGTATTCACTACGGGCTCAACTGTGTTTAGGGCGCAAACATTTTTTAGATTTCCTTTTTAGGGTTTTATAGGTATGACCAAAAAAAAAAAAAAAACTCTTATAATTTCACTCATGTGTCTGTATGTACGATAGAAATGGTAACCAAACGGCTTAACATAGAAAGTTGAAATTTGGCAAGCTTATACAACTCTTTGACTCACATATAGGAAAAATACTGAGAGTTCAAAGAAACACATCCCGAGATAAATATAAACAATTATGTATTTAATAAAAAATAGATATATTTTTAAAATTTTGAGTGGTCAAATGAAACATCTTAATACTTGGATCAACAAGCAAAATTTTATTTTTGAAAAATAATGTTTTTAAGGGAATTTTGCCAAAAATGTGTCAAGAAATTTTGTCCAATACCCTATCTCTCATGTAAAAATCTGAAAATATCTCCATAATGAACAGAGGTGGAAGCCGGAATAGTTCAACAAAAAAATTTAATAGTAGTAATAATCTTTATTCATGCCTTTCGGCTTCGAATTAAGTACATTTCATACATACATTTTTTCCAAACCCATTAATTGTATAATAATCAAAACTCACAAAAATTCATTTAAAAGAAAAAAAAAAACAAAATAAAAAGATATATATAGATATATATATAAGGAGCAGGAACTTAACATCATTCCTGCCTGCAGATCAGTTTCCAGCTCTTTGGTCTGCAGAGTGCAAAAAGCATGTTTGCTTGGTTCCTTACGCACGGCGTAGTGCACTAGCCGCTGCCGCACATCTCCAGGGTCTGGGATGCGGCAGTGTGTATTTTCCCCGTCAGGTATTCGCGTATGACGTGCTACCTTGTGGTAAGCCTGAAGTGCAGTACCTAGCGGAGGATGGTTTAAGACCTAAACCAATACCACCTATATATGGATATTTAAACAAAAAATCCAAAAAAAATCAGAAAATGTCACATTGCTTATATTGCATAACAAAAGTTTTTTTTTTATGCTAAAACATCAGTCTTTTGCCTGCTGGGCGTGAGTTACTCTTCTATTCTTCACCTTCCTCATCCATTTTATACCACTTCCGGATTCCCCAAGTACCTTTTCCAGTCGCCCTGGATCTTCCCCTATTCCCGGGCAGCATCGCAAGTGGTAGAGAGTTTCTGGCTGTTCCCCGCATGTCCTACATTTCCTTTCTTCCTCTCTCTTCCAGAATTGGTTCTCTGCTGCCTCATTCCCGCATCTGAACCTCGCTATGAGATTCTGATGTTTGTTAGTTTTGATCAGCTACTCTGGTAAGGTTGTTCCTTGTATCCTATAGTAGTATTTGTTGTACCTTGTTGTGTCGATTCTGTTTTGTCGCTCTTGGTCTTGAATTTCTCTGTCTCTTTCCGCCAGCATCTGCAGGAAATCCTCTCCTTCTTCTTGCATCCTCTTTATTTCTTCTAATCCATATCCGTTCCTCTCGTAGTTTTTCCTTCTCTCAGTGCCCCAATTTGTTTGGCTATTTCTTTCCCTTTCTTTTCGGCAATCTTCTAGGTAAAAATTTAATAAATCGTCCAAAAAAATATATTTTTTTAAAATTTATTGTGTGCTATAAAAGAAAGTTCTTAGGACGTTAATCTACGTCTTAGGGCATAGATTAAGAAACGAAAAGTAGTTTTTTTAAATTCGAATTTTTTAAATTATTTTAATCAAGTATGGACTAAAAAAGTACTTGTCTCGCTCCCTTTTACCCAAAGGGGTTAAACTAAAAATCTGAAAAAATATAGATAACGTACATTTACCTGAGCCGGAAACGCACGAGAGGAATTTTTGATTCGTTTTTGAAAATTATTACAGGCATTTTCTTAATTAATGGCTAAATTATGGCTAGTAATGTTATGGATGGTAAGTGTGTGTTGTTTTAAATTAAAAATATAATAAAACAGCCGAGGACAGAGTTTTTAACACCACACTACATTCTACACCGTAGTGTATAGTGTTAAGTATTCAGTTATTTTCGTGGTCATGGAAATGGACTGCGTTAGGCGCAAATAGCCTTTGTTGCTGTGCGCCAAAAATTTTAACTAACTAACTAACTAACTATTCAGTTATTTAATTATACTATTATAAGGTGATTCAAGCAAGCCTGTAGCTGCAAACATTAAATCGTCTGTACCTGCTATTTGTCCGCTGAACGAAAGGCATAGACGTGAGTTCAATTCCTGCTTATGTCAAATAATTTGTATAAAATATATTTATACAAATTACAGGTTCTGCTTAGCCGTTCGCAACCGGCTATAAACTGTAGGTGCCTATATGAATACGCTAAAAAATGGACGTAATACTGACAATATTACTCCTGAATGTACATAGATTGAAAACATGGTCATGAAACCTTGAAACTGGAGGCTCATCTCGGGCTGTCGCACCAATGATGAATGAATGGATTATAAGTTGATTCAACCTATTGTTTGAATTACTTCAGATTTTTATTTTTAAGGTATTAAAGAGGAATAAATTATTTATAGTAATGAATTACTTATAAATCTAATAAAACATTGTTAATAGTGAGAAATGCGTTTCTGAAATTGAAAAAATGTAGAAAAATACGTTGGGATTTTTGGCAAGTTATTTAAATTTTGTATAAAAAAATTAAATGGGGTATAATAATAATAAATAACTCTTTGTAGTCAAATAACGAATAAAACTGATTATCAAAAATCCGTTGATTATAATGTGATTATAGAATAGCATATTCTGTAACAAGGTTAGAATGAGAAAATTCGATGTGAGTGGAACATTCCGAGCGCGAGCCGCAGGCGAGCGTGAGGAACCACGAGCATCGAATTTTTTCATTCCAACCGAGTCACAGACCCTACTTTCTCCACGACCACCAAAAAGAAAAATAAATTAACAAATAATTATTTTAACAAACATTTTATCTTAACAAATAATTTATATTACATAACAAATTAATCAATTAATTAAACTATTTTTTTTATTTATTATTTGTTTAATTTTAATTTAATTTGCCGCACATCGGCCACTATTTTAGGTTAGGAAGTTATGTTGCATTTATTTAATGTAAACGTTGCATATATCTTAATGTAACCCTACAAAAACAAAAGACAACAAGCATGGAATAGTTATTCCATAACAAGTGATGGAATGAAATACACGCAAAAAGCAACAGAATATAAGTGCTTTAGAATAACATTCCATCTCTTCTATAGAATTGGTAAATTCTATAGTGGTCGTGAAGAAAATATATTCCTAAACATCCAGCATTCTGTTGGCTTCTTACACTTACAAAATGCCTACAAAACCCTGAAATGTGTAAAAATTCACACTTCACATAAGATTTTTTATATACAGGTCAAAGAACTGGATATGCATTTCAATTCTCTAGGTCCAGCCATTTGGCTACAATTTAAACCATATAGAGAAAGACGAGTAATGATATAAGTGTTTTTTGATTATGCGCACGAAACCCTAAAAACAATATTATATCCTGATTGTTTTTTCTTTTCTTGTTTTTTTTTTTTTTTTAATTTTGATAACGGTTTGCTTCAGTCATCTATCTAGATTTTGTTAGAAAATCGATTCCAGCATTACCTCAGAATTTCTAAAATGCTTCTAAGTTAAAACTTCGATCTGGGTATGAAAAATGCTTAGTATCTGATGTTTCAAGTTGGCGTCGTCACCTGCTACCGACGTTGCTTCCTGTAGACGCCGTTATCACAACCAAATGTCGACGCCAACGCTACGAATAAATTACATTTCTCTCTTGTTCTCTATTAACTTTCTGAATGAGAACTCTTAAACGACTGCATCTTATTTCTAATTAATTCTAACTCACGAAAAAATTTAACTATCTTTTTAAATAAACAAGATTCTGGTTTGTTTATGGTGTAATATTAAAAGGCAATTGCTTAATTCTGTTGTTTTTTTATGTTAATTAGGTTAATTTTTTAAAAATGTTTTTAATAGCCGCAACATAAATCTCCTTTGTAAACTGCATTTAAAATTCCACTTTCTGTTTATACTCAAAGGGAAAAATAAACAAGTTTTAGTTCTAATCAGGAAAAGTAGTAGAACCAGTTTCAGCCTGAAAGTCAATTTGGAATCCATTAATGGAAACGGCTCATTTAATATATTTTACTTTAAACATGTGCGACCTCAAAGGGGGTTCACGGGCTTGAACTACCCCTCCCCCCGAACTAAAAAAATATGTGGTTTTAGTTTTTTAAGAACTTTACTTGAATTTTAGAGCTGAAGGGTTTTTGTTAGTTAGTTAAAAATTTTGGCGCACAGCAACAAAGGCTATTTGCGCCTAACGCATCACATATAAATGACTAGACTATATATTAAAAACAATATATTAGACAATAAATAAATAAATAAAATCATTAAAAATGCGCATACTCAATAAAGGAAATCTTGCACTGACAAACACAAATAAATAATATAAAAAGTTTGTTTGAAAATTTGAACAGACTCAAAATGATAGTAAGAAGCTGTAAAGGGGCCAATTACCATCGAATATCACAGTCAATAACTAGAAACACATTAAAATTAAGTCCAAGACATTAGTTCACACATAAAACAATAAGTTCGATTCTCTCAGGAAGAGTATTAGCCTGTCCATGAGTACCCTGTCGTCACCTAAAGCAACTGACAGGTCATAGCACAGGCCTAACCTCTCCCTGACATCCTCGAACTGTATACACTCAGTTAAAAAGTGTAATACAGACAAATCTGTGATACACGTCTCACAGATAGGGGACTCTTCACCTCGAAGGAGGTGTCCATGGGTCCACCAACAGTGACCTATACGGTGGCGTGTGATGGCGGTTTCCTCCCTGCGGTTAATCCTGCAGGAAGAACCCCATGGTTTAACGTCTCCTTTAATCTGTCTCAAATTAACGTTCTGTATGCTGCTCCACTCATGTTGCCACATGGCTAAAACAAGATGTTTCAGATGACTCTTTGCGTCATCTGGAAATATGAAACTCACATCAATCATAGGTCTGTGGGAGGCGGGTTTTGCAGCTATATCAGCCGCTTCGTTGCCTTTAATACCAACATGTCCCGGTATCCAAAACAGCTCTACCCTCACATTCTGAGCATTCAGATTGTAGAGTAGCAACCGGATCTTTAGTACAAGAGGATGCACTGGATCTGGAACTTGGATAGTGTTCAGAGCGCTCAGCGAGTCCGTCAAGATAACACTTGACCGACTTTGGTCTGACGAAACAAAACACAGGGCCTTGAAAATAGCGTACAGCTCAGCAGTGTACACACTCGTTATGGAGTGCAGACGGTACTGAAACTGTTGTCGTGGATTCAAAACAACGAACGCACACCCAACCCTGGTTCCGGATTTTGATCCGTCAGTAAAAATGACAGTATCCTCGGACCTAGGGACCAGTGTTCTTTGTAACTCATGTTGGTATTCGATAGGCAACGTAGTGAAGGATTTTTGTGTTTAGTCATTACCACTCGTTAGCACGCATCACGCATTGCAGTATCTAAAATTGCACTTTTAAGCACAAGTGCGGAAAGTGTTGCCCTGGTTGCCAAATGTCGAGGACAAAAATTATCGAATGTATACTTTCATATTATAAAATATGTGCATGAAAATACTTTTGTAAAACAGATCAGTTCAATTAATTTAAATGTAAATAACCATAGTAAAATTACACTTTTAAGCACTAGTGCGTAAAGTGTTGCCATGGTAATCAATTGTCAAAGAAAAATGTATCGAATGTGCAAGATTATTAATGTAAAGGTTGTCTCGTAACTTGTAGTTGTGGGGATAAATAGTGAAGCTACGCGTCATCTGTATGCTAACGGGACGTCAGTCTTTCTTTATAGTATATGTTATATACACAACCAAAAACAAAAGTTGAATATCATACTACCAGAATTCTTTTTAAAGCACGGGAACAGGAACGACATTTTGTTCTCTGTTCATGAACGAATATGAAATTAAAAATATTCAATATCGGTTTTACACGGTTTCCTTTAAGCTTTCCAGTTAAAAATTTAATTAATACTACTAGTATGAACAGAATAATACGATGAGGCAGTAAAGATTTTTGTTTTTAGTCATATCCATTTTATCTTTATCTGAAGAACTCTGTTTATTATGTTTAAGCAGAACCAAACTGGATTTTTATTTTCTCAAGTTTAACGAGCTTCGTGATTATTTCATGTTTCATGTTGGCAGCTAAAATCTAAATGACAAAAGGAAAAACTGACATAAAAATAAAGTATATAAAATACAATAACTAATATATTCGAAAATTTGTATTAAAAAATTACAAAAAAGTCAAGATAAAATAAAAATGACATTTAATAAAAACAGATCACCTCAACCCAAGATATTTAATGTAAGTGTAGTTGGTTTCTTTTGTTTAACGGAACTAGGTATCAAAATCTACTAATTCTTAACGATTAAATGAGGCTTTTTATAATCAAGTTTAACTTATCGATCGTTAAAAAGTGAATTCGTGATAACTAGTTTACTTTTTAAGAAAAAATTGAGTCCCTCTTAATCATTTTTAAAAGCCTTTATGATTCACGAGTGAAAGGAGTTGGGAGCCGGAGTCGGAATTGGAGTCGGTTTTCAAAAATACCGACTTGGGAGTCGGTAATTATGATGCCGACTCCCCATCCCTGATTAATATATCATTAAACAGACTTGCTGACAATAATACAACTACTACTAGAATACTATACAACTACAAACAAAGTAAACAAGAAAATAGTATAAAAAAAACAAACAAAGTAGCAAATGAGACAACAAAAAAAAAAAAAAAATACTTACAAGAATTGGAATAACTTTACAATCATCTCACCAAATTCACTAGGTTTACCAAAAATAGAAGAGCAGTAATGGAGCTTACCTGAAAAAGAAGGAGTATTTTAGTTTAAACATTGATTAAACAACTGATGATCAGTAAAAATAAAAACAAAAAAATTATTGGTAATGCAGTCATCCATGTTACCAACAAAATTGCAAATTTATTACAGAATTACGAGGCGTAGCTTTTCTGATTTTACAAACGACCACTAGATGACAATATTGAAATGTGTCATTACTATATTCGTAATATTTGACATTTGTTCTTGTAAACTCAGTGGCAGCTTATAAATTGACAGAGTAGCTTGTTGACAGTGAGCGTTAAAAATAGTTTGTAAAAAAATGGATATTACTCGTGAAGGTTTTCGTTGGATGATTTTTTACGATTTTAGTAAAAGCCTACCTAACTCAACAACAATGCATAGATTAGATTCACCATCAGAAGGGAAGCATCATCAGAAGAGACTGTTTACAATTGGTTTACAGAATTTCGACGTGGTCGTGCGTCCGTCAGTGATGAATTTCGTGAAGGTCGACCAAAATCGGTTGTGATTCAAAAAACATCGATGCTATTTTCAAAATGATTGAAGAAGATCGGTATGACTTACCGAGAGATAGAGGCATCTTCTGGCATATCGCAGACTGCAATACATTCGATTTTGCACGAACATTTAGCTTTGAAAAAGATCTATTTGCGATGGATTCCGCATAATTTGACCGAAGCTCAAAAAAAGGCTCGTGTTGATTGGTGTAAGAGAATGCTAAAAAAATTCAACCTATGCACTGCAAAATCCATATACAACATCATTAGAGGTGATGAAACTTGTATTTATTCGTATGAACCGGAAAATAAGCAACAATCCACTGTTTGGGTCTTCCAATATGAACCGAAATCCACAAAAGTTGTTCGTTCACTAACCACATCCAAGAAAATGATCGCTTGTTTTTACGGTTGTACTGGATATGTCGCATTCCTTCAGAGGATCGGAGAACAGTTAATGCTAAATAGGATACAACAACTTGTTTTCCAGAAGTCATCTATAACATCGAAACATCGCAACTTTCTTCATCATGACAATGCAAGCTCCCACACAGCAAACAATTGATTATTTGAAAGAGAACAACATCGAATTAATGTCTCATTGCCCGTATTTACCTGATTTATTCCCTAATGACTTTTTTTCCTCCCAATGTCAAACAAAAAATGCGTGGACAGCGAAGAAGCTTCAAGAAGCTGCTGAAGCCTTCGAAAACCATGTTTTTGAGATACCAATTTCAGAATAGAAAAACCTCAGTTTCGAAAATTGGTTTAAACGCATGCAAAACTGTATAAATCTTAAAGGCGAATATTTTAAAAAGCAATAAAACAGTTTGTTCTAAAAAAAAATCTTTCTTAGTTTTTGTAAACACTTAAAAGGTAGCCCTCGTGCAATTATTATTTGATATAACCTTGATTAGATGAATTACGTCCGTAAGTTAGTAATTATAGTTGAAGGTAATGGGATTCGGACCAGTCAGAAAATAAAAACAAATTTATTAACTTCGCCAACGTTTCGATTTGATTTAAATCTTCATCAGAGCTACAAAGATATATAGAAATATAAAATTATTAAATTGGTAAGTTTACATGTATAAAATTATGATAGTGTTCAAATTTAACAAGTCAAGTAGTTAAAATAAGCATTACAAAATTGTCGGAATTTAAAATATAACATAAAATAATTATTAAATAATAAAAACATATCAAATATGAGTTAAAGAATAAAAAACAATGTTAAATTTACATTACCTTAGTTAATAGTCACGATATAAAATAACAATTTTAAAATTAATAGAGAACACATCATATTGTCCGGTTATTGAACTCAGAACCCTAAATTAGTTAACTTTAAAACCGACTGTGATAATATAAGCGCCATCTATTGTAATATATTAAAAAAATTCTAAATCTAACATATTTCACCTAATAATCAAATTCTAATTTATTAATAGATAGCGTTACTTATAGTTGGTTTATATACGGAACAAGAATATGGAATGGGAAATAAGAATTGTACACAAGAATAAAAAATATGAAACCGTTTATATCGGACCTAACATTTCGTCGCTGCGCGTGCGTACTTGCGTTGGCCTGTGTTTAACGGTTGCCGTTTGACAGGTTGTTGTGTTTAATATAACCTTAAAAAAAAATTATTTTCAGTAAAATGGATTTAGAAGATTTTGTAAATTTATTTGCTTGTGTTTCACACATTATATTGTTGTTTCCAACCTTCTGATCACAGCTGGAAAACAAATTTTATTACGGCCGACATTTTGACCATTGTGCGCATGCTTATCGTCTCTTATTCTTGGAATAGGAATAAAAAGTTAAATGTTACCAACTATTCTTGTGTTTAAGTTAAATTTCATTCCTACATAAACCGATATACGGCGCAGCCATGTTTTAACATCTTGTGTACTATTCTTATTTCTTATTCCTTATTCTTGTTCCGTATATAAACCAACCATTACTTGTTTCAACCATCTCAAACCCTTTTCAAATTCATACGTGGCTTTTTGATATGCTTATCTCTGAGTTCAATAACCGGACAATATGATGTGTTCTCTATTAATTTTAAAATTGTTATTTTATATCGTGACTATTAACTAAGGTAATGTAAATTTAACATTGTTTTTTATTCTTTAACTCATATTTTATGTTTTTATTATTTAATAATTATTTTGTTATATTTTAAATTCTGACAATTTTGTAATGCTTATTTTAACTACTTGACTTGTTAAATTTGAACATTATCATAATTTTATACATGTAAACTTACCAATTTAATTATTTTATATTTCTATATATCTTTGTAGCTCTGATGAAGATTTAAATTAAATCGAAACGTTAGCGAAGTTAATAAATTTGTTTTTATTTTCTGACTGGTCCGAATCCTTCAACTATAATTGGATATAACGTTTTTATTCTTATATTTGTTTTATTTAATTCGTTTGTGTTAATATTGAACAAGTTGAAATACCCGTGTGTTTATTTGAGAATGTTTTAGCCGACAATTAAAGCCCTCTGCTGGGGCTATAATTCAACGTCTTAATTATTTTAATTCTCTTCTCTGTAACATTCATCTTTATTTTCCATTTAATTCCCGTGATTCACGGCTTGCCCAACGACCCAGTACTGCTTCACTACAGGACAGTATAGGACTCACGTACAATTGGGAATAAATAAAGATTTAAAATCGAATTATTTTTAAAATATGAGATTTCTAATACTATAAAAGTAATATTGAAAAAACAACTTTGAATATTATACAGGGTATAATATGGGGAATAGACTTTTAATATGGGAAACTTGTTTTCCTTGCGGGAAAATCCTCATATTATCTTAAAACAGGGTTTCCCAAACTATGTTCCGCGGAACACCTATTAACTGGTGTATCTATGTAACTATGTATTTTGTCATAGTATTTTGAATAGACAAGCACTAGTGAAAAAAAAAATCTACTAATTTAAAAGATGTTGTATTTGAAGCAGTAAAAAATTATGTGAAATGTGAATCTTCACACATTTCTGGGTTTTGCAGGTATTTAGTAACTGAATGATGATTATTTGGGATGCCAAAACAAATTTTATGTCAAAATATTTTTTTATGAATTTTAATTCGAATGCCTAAAACCATTATTTAAGTTTCTAAATATGTGCAGTATTTTATTTATACAGCAAGGTTCGGTAAGATTTTTAAAATTGCGTCTATGGCTTCCATTGGTTGCTTATATCATAAGTCCCGCCCTCTGATTTCGTCAAACAGAATTAAATTATAATTTCAACACTTCCCACTGGTTATTAAATTTACGCTTTTAAAAAATAAATGCAACATTTACCAAAATATAACTAGAATTTTGACAAAATAATTTAAACAAAATAAAAATGCAAAAAAAAACAGAAAAAAATAAAATTAACAGGATTCGAACTCTGCAACGTTCGCACTGCAAATTACAAAGTGCATCACAAAACCAACTGAGCTACCAGAGTTACTGCTCTGGAGTGTTACATAGCGAATTAAATATTTAACATATTTCAGTTAAAAACACAAAAAATGCGTTATTTTCCGAAAACATAATCTGATCAAAAATTCCTGTTGTACTATTCCGGTTCACACCAATGTACATTACTTAGAATTTTTTCAGATTTTTAGTTTAAACCATCTGGGCTACAGGGTGTGGGAAAAAATTTTTTTTGCACAATTTTGGCAAAAATCGCATCAAAATAATTTATTTTGCAGAAATAAAATTTTGATCGTTAATCCACGTAGTAAGGGCTTTCATTTGATACCCTACTCATAATTTAAAAAAAATATATATTTTTTTTTGATCAGCACATATTTGTTTATATTTTTAGGGGGATATGTTTTTTAGACGTTTTAGTATTTTTCCTATGTGCGGGTTAAAGAGTTGTATAAGCATGCCAAATTTCAACTCTCTAGGTTTAGCCGTTTGGCTACAATTTTTACCGAACAGACAGACAGACAAACAGACAGACGACAAAATGACGGTATAAGGGTTTTTTGGTCATACCTACAAAACCCTGATAAACTATGTAAAATCTCGACTACTTCAATCCAGATTATTTAAAATTCTGTGCGATGAAATGGTCAGTGAACATAATGCACTTTTATTACATACTGACGTTAGATGGCAATCCAGAGAAAATGCACTGTTGAGGCTTTATGAACTTCGAAGTGAGATATTGAAGGCACAACATAATTCAGGACAAAATTTCATTGAATTTTTAACAAATCCTTCAGAGTTGATAAATCGCGTATCTGGCAGATATTTTTATAAAATGCAATGAAATATACTTATCATTACAATTTTTAATACACCAGATAAAATTGCATCTTTTGGAAGAAAATTACAATTTTGGATTTCTACAGTTGAACAGAATAATTTTGATTGTTTTCCGTCAGACATTCATGTAAGGCGATGAATGTCTGACTGAATTAAATTTGAAAGTAGATGAAGAAGTTTCTAAAATATTTTTAGAACACTTACATGACTTAAAAGCAACTCTATTGCAATATTTTCCAAAAACTAGTGAGGACGATTCCTGGGTTCAGCATCCATTTTCCGTGACAGTTAAGCTAGCAGGCTTAAATGTAAGTAATTATGAAAATGTTATTGATTTAATTAATGAGTCTGATTTGAAACAAAGATACACATAGCCATTAAATGATTTTTGGGTGAATTTAGCAGAAGAGTACCCTAGTTTGACAAAACAAGCTATTATAGTTTTACTTCCTTTTCCTACAACATATTTATGCGAAGCAGGATTTTCTTATTATGCTGCATTGAAGCCAAAGTCCAGAAACAGGCTCGACGCCACACCAGATAAAAGAATTCAACATTCAAATATTTTACCTAATATCCAGAAGATTTGTAATTCAAGGACTCAAAATCATCGAAGTGATTAAGAACTTCAATCAATTCTATTTTATATTTTATTTTTTTAAAAATTACTAAATAAATAATTATTGCTTTTTTAATTTTTTTTTTTTTTATTGATTATGTATTATTACCTACCTTACAAAATAAACAAGGTGTTCTATTAAAATTTCAGACTTTACGAAGTGTTTCATCGCAGGAAAAGTTTGGGAACCCTTGACTTAGAACAATAAATGTTTCTGTTAATGCTTAAGGGGTAGTTGTCATTTTTAGGGTTTTGTAGGTATGACCAAAAACCCTTATACCGTCATTTTGTCTGTCTGTCTGTCTGTCTGTCTGTCTGTCTGTCTGTCTGTCTGTCTGTCTGTCTGTCTGTCTGTCTGTCTGTCTGTCTGTCTGTCTGTCTGTCTGTCTGTCTGTCTGTCTGTTCGGTAAAAATTGTAGCCAAACGGCTAAACCTAGAGAGTTGAAATTTGGCATGCTTATACAACTCTTTCACTCGAACATAGGAAAAATACTAAAACATCTAAAAAACATACCCCCCTAAAAATATAAACAAATATGTGCTCATCGACAACAAAAATATTTTGTTTAAATTTTGCGTAGGGTATCAAATGAAAGCCCTTAGTACATAAATTAACGATCAAATTTTTATTTTTGCAAAATAAATTATTTTGATGCGATTTTTGCCAAAATTGTGCAAAAAAAATTTTGTCCCACACCCTGTAGCCCAGATGGTTTAAACTAAAAATCCAAATAAAAATCTAAGTAATGTATATTGGTGTGAACCGAAATAGTACAACAGGAATTTTTGATCAGATTATGTTTTCGGAAAATAACGCATTTTTTGTGGTTTTTGGTTCACAAAGTACAAAAATTATACCAATGTAAGACACTCACATGCAAGGCGTGCGATAGCGTAATGGGTTAGAGCACTGGTGTCGTAAGCTAAAATGCGTTGGACGCGGGGTTTCGAGTTCGAGTACGGAGTGAATTTTATTTTTTCTGTTTTTTGTTGCATTTTTATTAATTTAAGAAATTATTTTGTCAAAATTCTAGTTATATTTTGACAAATGTTGTATTTAATTTTTAAGAGCGTAAATTTAATAACCAGTCTTATTATATGATTAACATACGATAAATTATTTTAAAAATATCGTTCATTTTGCCGTGATTACTACAAAGTAAAATTTGTCCTACACACTCAACATACCGCCTTCACTTATTATATACCTGCAAAACCCTGAAATGTGTGAATATTCACACTTCACATCAATTTTTTTCTTAATCCAACATCGCGATCCTCGTGTAGTGATCATATGATTATTTGTTATCTTTGTTTAATATTCTTTGAGCCACCCATCGCCCAGTGTCTCGATCTCCGGCATCTCTAACAGCTGTCACGATAATCGTCCCTGTAAGATTGAATGTTATTTCCGTCCATCGAGTAGGTGATATACCGCGGCGGCGCTTTCCTTCTGGTTTCCCCTGTACGATAAGTCTCTCCAAATTATTATGGCGGGTTAAATGCCCAAAGAATTTCAGTATTCATGCAGAAGTTAGATTAGAAAACCACTGGATAGGATTAATTTTTACAAAAAATGATACATTTATAAGTCTATCCATGGAATTCGTTACATGCGATATCAACACCACATTTCAAATGCATCTGTGCGACACCTATATTCTGTTCTGATTACCCGTGCTTCAGATGCATAACAGAAAACAGAGAAGACTAAGGAGTTTACCAGTGCACATTTGGTTTGACGAGATATATTTTTATCTTTCCAAATCTCAGTCAGGTTGCTCATTGCAACGCGTTCCAGTTGGGTGCGCCGGCGTATTTCAAATTAACATGTGCATGAACTATGGATATACCATACTGTCAACAACTTCCCAATCAGCAACTCTTTAAGGTTTTCCGATAGACTCATTTGCACGATCAATTATCATAATTTTAATCTTGTTACAGTTTATTTTCAACCTGTAATCTGCACTAACAGTTTTCAGCTTGTCCAAGAGATTTATAAGTACTTCCACACTTCCAGCAAGAAAAAGGGTGTCATCTGCGAAATGAAGTTTCGATATTTTTTATCCTCCTACTGAGAAGCCACATTTCCATCCATCCGTTACAGATTCCATAACATGTTCACTATAAATATTGTGCACCAGGGGCGATAGTACACAACCCTGTCGAACACATTTTCTTATCTGACATTTCCGTCATATGGTGTTGTATACCTGCATGACAGCAAGACTTTGTTCATAGAGTTGTCTTATAATATTAGTGATATGGCGGGAGACACCATATCTGATAGAACGTGCCATAGTTTTGCCCAATGAACTTTGTCGAATGCCTTCACGTAGCCGACAAAACATAAGTATATCAGTACATAATACTCTCTTGCTTTATCAATTATGAGTCTTATGTTTAATATTTGCTCGCGAGTACCACATCCTTTCACAAAACCAGTTTGCTCTGGGGCAATTTGGGAAGATGTGGATGATAGCATTCTAGATCGAATAATATACAACATGATTTTAATTGCATGCGACAGAACAGCTATAACACATTAGTTATTGCAGTTTGTTGTAGATCCTTTTTTATTTAGTGGATTAAATACTGATGTGGTCCAATCAGCTGGCCAACTGAAAAATTTCCATATGTTTTGGCATACATATTTCGTGCATTGTTGAGAGGCACTCAAAATGTTCTTGCAAAATGTTCCACAATTCGGAGGTAAAGCCGTCAATGCCAGGAGCTTTGCCACTTTCAAGTTTCCTGAACGCTGCTTCAACTTCGCTAAGAAGGTTGCCAATATAACTGAGGTAAACTATTGGCATATAATGATAATAATTAGATGTTGATATTTATATTTGCTGCTGTTCCACAATTTAGAAGTCAAATTATAACCAGTGGGGAAGGGACACCTCCGCTAGACTTGCCATCCCATAAAAAAATAATTATAAAAAAAATACATTAAAAAAAAAATTAAATTTAAAGGAAGATTTAGGTAAATCTTCAAAAATACATCAAATTATGTCCTATACAAAATTTTTTCCAAGGTATGGTTTACTAGTTAGGAATTTTTTAAAATTTTAAAGTTTAATACTTCCGTTTCCGGTTTTGGATTTTAATAAAAAACAATAGGGTTCTTCCCAATTATTAGGAATATTTTTTAGTACCAGAACGAACTCTTTAAGTTAAACCGTTTTTGAGTTATCGTGTATACACACATACACACAGACACACACACATACGGACGGCACTTCAAAAATAGGTTTTTTGGATTCCCTGGACCATGAAACGTGGTCATCAGTCAAAATCTCGACATCGAAAATTTTCGCGATTACAATATTTGCAAAAAAAAAAAAAAAAAGAAAACTTAATGTGGTAGCATAAATAAAAATATAAAACCTATTAAATACAAAAGCAGAGCGAGTCATATCTCTTCTCCAGGTATTAAATGTACAAGAATTTCAAATAGTGTGTTGTGTAATTTAATCAGGGCTGTAGAATTTTCAAACTGCCGACTTCGACTCTAATTCCGAATCCAACTGCGAAATTTTTGATATCACCGGTTTTTTAAAGCTCCGAATTTTTTGTAACTATCGACTCCAATTCCGGAATTTTTGTTGCCTCCGGCTCCGACTCCAACTGCGAAACTGACCCCTCCCTTTATAATCAGATCATACAGGGTATATATTAGCGCCAGTGCGATGGTTTTTAATCGAAAATTATTGGACGTACGAAGTTGGGGTGAATAATTAATAACCAGTGCTAAGTGCCTATGCGTTATCCACTGATGATATTTTCGTCACTTGGGGAAAACTAGAAGTAGGCGAAAATGTTTTTTTCGTACATAGAAACAAACTTTAGTGAATTTATATGTCTTTTATAGGTTCATTTATTACTGTTATCTGTTAATTTACAATGAAAGAATATAATTAAGACATATTCGGGTCTATTCTGTATCTTAAAAAGTTAATAGTAAAGGCCCTCTTAGTAGTGTCTTAGTAGTAAAGGCCATAAACGTGAAAAAAAAAAATTAACTCAACTATATTGAAAACTACTTCCTAAATACATACAGAAATGTTTAGAATTCTACAATAATATAGTCACTTTTGCGCAAGAAATATCAATTTCTCATATTAAATACCTATATTTCGTGAAAACTAGTTATTTCAAAAAAAGTCGTTTATGTAATGGTTAATTGTTTTTTCAATTTATTATGCTTATTCGTAAAGTAAAACAATTCGTTTTCTTTAATTTAACCTCCTTCGTAACTTTTAGAATAAAGAAGTTACCAGTGCCTAAGAGCATTTAAATAATTCATAAAGTGTTACGAATTTATGAAATATAATACAACAGAGTCAATAAATTATATTTGATCTTTACATATTTTTTTTATCATGATCTGTTGCGGGGTAAGGGCAGAAACTACAAAAGCGAGATTTTATAACATATCTAATAATTAGACAGGTTTTACTCATGCTGTTCAATAAATCAAAATCTAATAAAAATGTCATATTTCTTGTTGATTCACTTTCACTATTTTTTCTAAATTAGTAACCCTATATGAATTATATACAAATACAGTGATTTCCTTGTGTGTACTGTATAAGATCCTCTTAAACAGTCCCCTATTTCACCCTGTATACAGTTCTGAATGAGAATAATGCCCATAAATATTCTATTAATATGCAGATTGTCGCAACCTAAGTCGAATTTGTCGGTTATTGATCTGATTGGTATACATTTTCCAGTTTCTAAGAGATAAATTCACCCTTCAGTTAAGAAGAACACATGTATGTTTCACACTTTAATCATTAATACACTGCTACATGCTTGTCTCGTCTTTGTGCACAATAATCACCCTGTTCCCCACCCCCTTTATACCCACCCAAGTGAGCCTCCTGTATTGTTTTCCAAGAAGGGCACACAGAGCTCTTCTCTCGGCTCGTCTGCTGCAAGTGGAACACTTTGAAGATTAAAACTGGAGCTGATACAATCTCTAGAGCCCAGGACTAAGGAATAGCTAAGCCATTATAATCGTATTATGGTTTAATTTTAGATCAATAGATGGTGTAAGTGTAGTCAAGATAACGGCTATATTTGCACATGATTTGTGGGAGGGTTACGTTTATTTTACTCGCGGCTTTCTTACTGATAACGACATCTATTTCACTTTGTTTGAGAAGGACGGGAAAGAAAAATTGATTTGGAAATTATTCAACACAATATTCTATATAATTGTAGAGTAAGGTTGCTACTACCACACCAGTTCCTAAGTCCCACCTCCCATGTTTTCTTAGAAACCGTGCATTAGTTCTGCACTTTTCTGCACTAATAAAATTCAAATCTTAAATTGTGTTTTGAAGGTCTAATATTAATTAATGACACTGAAACTTCCATTCAAATAGTGTATTTATATTAATACTGGACGTAATATTTCGATCTGCAAGGCAGCCTTCGCAAGCAGCAATTATATACATATATCTATGTCACATTATTCGAAGTAAAATATTCATGACGTATTTGAACTACTTGTACCAATGCACGTCCGTCGTTATATTGTTGTTAAATCTGAATACAGAGTGTCCGTTTTTTCGAGCCTAACCATTGGGATCTCGTGAACTAAAGTCAGTTAAATTGGAGCAAAGTTGCAGCATTAGTTGGTCACTTTAATGAGGTATTTGGTTTTCCGAAAAAAAAAACAAAGTCATTAGATACGTGCAAAAATAAATTTTGGTCGACTTATAAAATTTTTGTTTCAATTCATACAAGTTTTTAATTTGCATGTTCTACAGGCATTTTTTTACGCAGAATTCACAATAACTTAGTTTTCATATGGAGCTCAAAGTTGTCTTTAAATTTATTAAATTGATCTATTTTTCTCCTTGTGTACAAGAAATAAAATAAAAATTTTAAATTTTTTACCAGACGTATCTCCGTTATATTATTTCTTTATTAATCATATTTACAAAACAATTCCTGCCAATATAAATGAGCTGCACGGAAACAAAGTCAACACTCTAATACATAAAAGAAAGTAATTAGACGAGCAATATCTAATTTAAGGAAAAGAATAGAGGTCTGTTTGGAGGTTAAAGGTGAAACATTGGAGCATGTATTTTAAGTACATGCTCCAATGTACCTGTACAGACATTTTGTATTAAAACCAACAATTTTATAATTTCTCAGTTAATTTTCGTTTTAATTTTGGTATGTTTTATATATATATATGTAAAGAGCAATTACAAGTAGCAATTTATTATTTTTTAAATTGTTGTTTAAGATTTTTGTACAACTTACTATTCAAACAATAGTAAACGCATATCATACATCGCCTTAAATTTAATAAAATAAAATAAAATTTATTCGTGTGATGAGACTTTTCAAAATCGCGCCGGAATTGCTTCTTATTTATTTACTTAATTTATTTTAATAAAAATTAGACTTATAAATTTTACAAGATTATTATAGCCCCCCTTAAAAAATGGGAATAAGTTTAAAAGTCGCAAGAAAAAACTTAAGAATTTTTTTAGAATTTTGAAAGTTGGAAACGGGTCTGAGGATCGCAATTGACCCGCCTTCATATTTTGTAAATCGAATATACAAAAAATACACTGCACATTAATTCACTAGAAATACTACCGAACATTGCAAACATTGATTTTTTTGTGCTAACAATTAATGAATCTTTAACTTTAAAAATAAAAAATTGCCACCCCAAAAATGACAAAAATGCCTGACGACAGACACATGAATGACATTATAAGGATTTTTTTGTGGTTATATCTATAAAACCCTAACAAAGGTCCTCATTTCTAAACTACAAAGTGATCACACAAAAAAAAATATCCTAGGTCTTCGCGGCGCCCCTGTAGCCTAGCCACAGCGCCCCAGGGTGCCGCGGCGCACAGTTTGGGAAACGCTGTTGTAGTGTAAAGCTGTGACTCGTTATATTATTGAATTGAAAAAAAAATATTCTCTCGAATAAGTTAAAAAGAATTGAGTGTTTGTATTTTAAAAGATATAAATAAGAAAGTTTCACAACCTATTTTGAGAACCATTCATTAAAACAAAAAATTGTTTCCCTCATTGATATTCTTTTATAAAATAGCAATTGTTGTCTAAAATAACAAAGCTCGTACCTCATAGGGTTATGACATAGCAATAATGGATAATTAAAATGAATACCCTTTGTATAATTTATTTTCAGTAGTCAATCTGAATGTCCAAGAATAGACAGAGAATGTATAATTTAAATATAAAATTAATATAAATTTCTGTAGTACAGACTTTGTTAAATACCTGGACAAAAAAATTCTTTTACAAAGGAATTACACACGAATAACATTTCATTTTAAAATTTCTCCTTTGTTTCTGTAATTACTCAACGTTTTCTCTCTGATATTTTTATATTTTTAGCTTGAAACGTTTTACCTCTGGGGGTATAACCATTGACGCTGTCGACGTCCAGAGTCGTTAATCCCTGATCTGCCGACGCCCTACATCATGTGCTATCTCACGTTAGTACACTACGCTGCCACGTCACTACTTGTTCCATACTTTGTCCTTCTACTGGATTTTTCTGAAATGGTTAGTTCAGTGACGTAGAAGACAAAAAATAAAGTAAACTGCAACATAACCTAACTTCACATCCACTACATATTTGATACCAAATAAGTAATCGGAGAAAGCTTTTAAGTTAGGGATTTATCAAAAATAAAAAAAAATAAAATGATATAGACAATTTTATTTATTTATACTATTTTTTTCATTCTGTCCAGCATCACTAAGCTGAAGCTTGTCGCAATGCCAGGACAAAATAATAAACAAATTAACAGACTAAGACCCGGTTTTTCCACCTTCAGATAAAGTTCCAGGTAACTATCTGACAGATAAGTTATTTGTAACTTCATCTGCTGAATAAATGTCAATACCAGTCAGTGAATCCAATACGTCAGTCTCATTATACGTTAGATAACTATCCGATAGATACATTTGTATAGAAAGAAGGGATGACATTTATCAGCAGATGAAGTTACAAATAACCTTATCTGTCAGATAGTTACCTGGAACTTTATCTGACAGTGGAAAAACCGGGCCTAAATGATAATAATTACATGTAATTAAATAGTAACATATATATATTAAATAAATAATGCAATGGTTACACTAGGACAGTGACCTGGTTTTGTATTGTATATTGTATTGTATGTTTTGTATTGTATTTGAACAAATTGTGTACAGACAACTTTACCAATATGTATCACCGCATATCACACAATATCAGCACGGCTTTTGGCCCAAAAAGTCAACCACCACGAATCTTCTTACTATCACTCAAGTTATTTCAACTAACTTAGATCTAGGCCGGCAAACGGATGTCATTTACGTAGATATGAGTAAGACATTTGATAAGGTACCACAAACGCTTTTGTTAAAATGTTTAAGTTCATTTGACGCTTCTGATGATACTATTAGATGGTTTTTCTCATATCTAAGTCGAAGACACCAATATGTGGAATATCCTTCTCGACACCGTCCGGGGTCCCGCAAGGTTCAAACCTTGGCCCATTGTTGTTCTTGTTGGCGGTGAATGATATTCCCAAACATATTACAAAAAGTCAATGCCTACTATATGCGGATGACATAAAGATATACAAGCAAATTAACAGTCTCTCAGATTGCTATGATTTAGAACATGATCTTAATATGTTGTCAGATTGGAGCTCAGCTACTGGCCTGCATTTTAATCCAGCAAAATGTAAGCTAATGTCATTTAACAGAAACCGCAATCCTTTTATATATAATTATGAAATGAATAGTATCAACATCGAAAGAACAAGGTTTATGCAAGATCTAGGTATTACTTTTGATGAGTCTCTGAATTTTAATGCACATATAACGAAATTGGTCAACGACAGCTTCAAAATGGTTGGGCTGGTACTAAGGATGGGGAAGGATTTCCGAAAACCACAGACATATATTACACTATTTAATACTCTCATAAGAAGCAAGTTGGAATATGCATCTGTGGTTTGGTCGCCATTCCACTTTAAATAAATAAAGTTTATTGCGTCGGTGCAGACAAAATTTCTACGATGCGTGGACTTCAGAATGACAGGTATTTACCCTAAGTATGTTTCACATACTTTGTTGCTAACACAATATTCTGTAGTGTCACTTAGTACCAGACGCGATATTACTAGTTTACTTATACTACACCAAATATGGAATGGCGACCTGTTATGTCCAGATATCCTCTCCCAAATTTGTTTAAAAGTACCGCGTGTTGGAGTACGAAAAAGAAATACTTTATTCCAAATTGAGCAAGCCAGAACCGAACAGCACAAAATGAGTCCACTTAATCGAATGGCAACCCTTTATAATGAAAGTCTGGAAGTAATTGGAGAATTAGACTTATTTTATATGAATTTCGCATTGTTCAAAAAGACTTTATATACTATGTGAAACCTTTTCATAAAGCATCATACTACTGCACTGAATATGTAATGTAATTGTATATTTGATTTATATATGTATTCAAAAACCAAATGAGCTGAACATAACGTTATTTTATTATATTATAGTATAAGATATAACTTAATGTAGTAAAACTTGTATGGGACTACGGGCACAGCTGGGACCTTTGGTCTGGGGTGTCCTTTATTTCAATAAATAAATAAATAAATAAATTATGCAATAAAATGATTCAACTCCTGCGTTAGCATTTTCGGTATTGTGGTTTATTAGTTCCGCATTACAATCAGTTGTAATAAGTACCCTATATAATTTTTCAAAGTCAGCAATTTTGAAGTTGAATTTGTACTTATAATTATTACATGTTATTTTATCTTGTGAAATACTATAATACGTCGCCGTTTTAAATTCCTGTGCTTTTATTAGCAAACCTCTAACATTTTGGTAGTAAAATTTTAGGGATTTTGTTGTAGGGCTGGTAGCACATTTTTTATTTCTGCATCTAAAAAAATCAATTTTTTTCATTTCTGTTTCCAACTTCTTTTTATAAACTGTACACTCGGAGCTCCAGATGGGGTGGTTGACATCTAGTCTCATCTTTAATTTGTTAACTGCATATACGCAGTTACTGCACTTTATTTCTGTATCTTCACAACGACAATTGGACAATTCATGATTGCCAGTACACTTCGGGCATGATGTATCGCTTCTGCAAACCTGGGCTTTGTGTCCATACTTGTTACACTTAAAACATCTTTTAATGTTTATTGCGCCATATACTCTGCATCTATCCCAACCGATATTCACTCTTCCTTCTTCGGTCAGCCTGAAGTAAGATTCACCATCGACTTCCAAGTACACCATAAATTTATTATCGTTTCGGTTGTCTTTAGTTTTCGGTTGTTCAAACAATCATTTTGAGCTAATATTTTGTTTTCTATGTCTTCAGGTTCTAGTTTCTCAGATAGGCCGAAAATTTTAACCCTTGAAGCTTTCTTCTTTGGCACGGTTGCTACATGATCGGAACGAGGAAGATAGCCCCAAAAAATAACTTTTTGGGGCAAAATTGTATTTGTTTTTTACATAGTTTCCATTCAGCTCTTTTAGTTGCATTAAGGGCCGAATTCATAAACGTTCCTAATCCTCACCTCATCTGAGGCGAGGATGAGGTGAGGATTCACCTCATTTCATACTCATTTCAACTCACCTCATTTCATACTCATTTTAGGTTGAGTCGTTCTCTCACTCGCTTTTGATATTCATAAACAATTGGAAATGAGTCACTAACTTGAGGGACGGTTGAGGGAAAACGTCACTAATTTTATGACGTCAAAATAAAATAATAAGTAATAGTGTATTTTATATAAATTGTTGTTTCTATCATGACAAGTAGAATATTTATGACGGGTTGTGCTGCCCAATGCATACAAATGACGACTACACTCCAGGAAGATGTAATTAAAAAAAAAGTTACCATGGCGCAGCAGCCCTTCTATTTCGTGAATTAGCTGTGGAAGATCAAAAAGACTACACACTGTGTTTAAGAATGACACCAGATGATTTTAATAAGCTATTAAATTTAGTTAGTCCATTAATACAACGAAGTGGTATACTAATGAGGGATGCGATCCCAGCAAGAATAAAATTGGAATTAACGCTTTATTTCCTAGCCACAGGAAATAGATATCGTAGTCTACAACAGTGTTTCTCAACCTTTTCTGGCATGGGGCCCCCCAAAATAACGTAAATATTGTCTGCGGCCCCCCTATATATATATATATATAGAGAGAGAGAGAGAGAGAGAGAGAGAGAGAGAGAGAGAGAGAGATAGAGAGAGCGAGAGAGAGAGAAAGAGAGAAAGGGAGGGATCACAAGGTGTATCAGGATAGAGGAAACACGATTTTTCTCGAAAAGACGATGTCTCAGCAAGTTAGGAAACAAATTTGGTGACCAGTGTTTACCCAAATAATTGGATGGTAGTATTTAAATTTTCCGGAATAAACCGGAAGTAGTGCTGGGTATATTTGGATAAAGCTTTTGAAAAGAAACAACTTTTACATAAACATGTTTTTAATATCTGTTACGGTTAATATCTATACGGTTACGTATAAGGTTACGGTTAAGCATAAGAAAAAATATTGCACATTCAAGTCGTACCTACTTAAAAGTACTTGAGTACCTCCAACGCGAACCGTTTTAATTAGTTTAAATTAGTTGTCAAAATAAGTATATTTATTTTATTTATGTTTAAAAGGTATATTTTAATGAATATAAATGTCATATATTTATGATTATTGAATATATGAATATATCTTACAAAATTGAGCGTTTTTCTATTATAATTTCAAGCTTCGATCTTATATGACCTCGCGGCCCCCTGGTTGAGAAACGCTGGTCTACAACATCTTTTCCATTTATCAAAGGCAGCTATTTCACAGATGATTTCAGAAATCATCAATTAATAGATCAACGCAATTCATGTAAATAAATTATAACTTGCCTGATATGTTTTTTTTCTTCTATTTGTTATGACAGGTTACCGCTTGCCGCCAATTTGAAATTAATCAATTTTGTGTAGTGGGGGAAAGGACAAGATAGTAGCTAGTAAATACGTCGACGAACTAGCTGCTATCCTAGCCTAACTAATAGAAGCTAGTACTCTACTAGTCCCATTTTCAACTATTTACACAGGGACAGTAACTAGTTTCAAGTTACTTGCGCTAGTAACTAGCTCTTTTACTCTACAAATGTAAACCCGGCATAACCGTTGTGTTTTCAAAAACAACCTCCCCCGTCCTTTTCTTAGGGGGGTCCCTTCTTGGGCACACCTGGAAAGACCTCAAAAAAATGGAGAAATCATCTAACAGAATATCTAATAACTTGCAAGTTTTCTAGTCCGATCTTAACTGAAGATGGAGGATTTGAATGAGTGACGCCGAAGAAAATAAGGTCTACTAGTGTACGAGGGCTATCTTTTAAATTTTTACAAAAACTAAGAAAGAAATTTTTTTGTTTTTTTAGTAACAATCTGTTTAATTGCTTTTCAAAATATTCGCCTTTAAGATTTATACACTTTTGCATGCGTTCAAACTAATTCTAGAAACATTTTTTCCACTCTGAAGTTGGTATCTGAAAAACATGGTTTTCGAAGCTTCAACAGCTTCTAGAGGTGATGAAAATCGCTGTCCACGCATTTTTTGTTTGACATTGGGGAACAAAAAAAAGTCGTTAGAGGATAAATCAAGTGAATATGGGAAATAAGACAATAATTCGATGTTTTTCTCTTTCAAATAATCAATTGTTTGAGCTTGCATTGTCATGATGAAGAATGATGCGACGTTTTTGGTGGTTTTTTTCTGATTTTTTCGATGACTTCTGGCAAACAAATTGTTGTATACCATTCAGCATTAACTGTACTTCGATCCTCTAAAGGAATGGTTGCGACTTGTAAAGTACAACCGAAGAAAGAAGCGATCATTTTGTAGGAAGTGCTTCGTGAACGAACAACTTTTGTGGGTTTCGGTTTATTTTGGAAGATCCAAACAGTGGATTGTTGCTTAGTTTCCGGTTCATATGAATAAATCCAAGTTTCGTCACCTGTACGATATTGTATACGAATTTTGCAGTGCCTAGGTTGATTTTTTTAGCATTCCCTTACACCAATCAACACGAGTTTTTTTTTTAGCTTCGGTCAAATTATGCGGAATCTATCGGGAACAGATCTTTTTCACAGAATTTATTGCAGTCTGCGATATGCCAAAGGATGACTATATCTCACGTTAAGTCACATGCTGATCTTCTTCAAGCATTTTGCGCACAGCATCGATGATTTTTTTTTTTAATCACAACCGATTTAGGTCGACCTTCACGAGATTCATGACTGGCATGATGACGACGAATTTCTGACGGTGCTCCTTTACCAAAAGTTGAACGAGGCGAATCTATGCATTGTTGTTGAATTAGACCTTTAGTAAAATCGTAAAAAATCATCGAACGTAAACCTTCAGGGGTAATATCCAGTTTTTCACAAACTTAGTTTTTTTTAACGCTCACTGTCAACAAACTACGCGGTCAATTTATAAGCTGCCACTGATTTCACAATAACAAATGCCAAATTTTGCGAATATAGTAATGATATATTTCAATATTGCCATCTATTGATCGTTTGTAAAAACATAAAATGTAACCCTCGTATAAGGTGCATATAACAAGTTAAAATTGTCTGTCTGACACAATGCTCAAGAGTATATAAAATAAAAATATTTCTATTCTGTTTTAGCTTCAATGAAAATATTATCATCAATAATCCTGTCTATTAAAAATTCTGTTTACATACACACTGTTTTAATGCCTGCAAAACATTTTTGAACGAATACAAACAACATTAAAATGAAACCATATGTTCGACGTAGATATGTTGTCAAGACAACATATTTACGTCGACGAGGGAAAAATTCTGGGGTTGAACAGAAGTAGTATAACATTAAAAGCCCTGGAGCAGCCTCGAGTTGAAATAAATTATAATTTTAAAATAAATAAAAAAAAAATAAATAAAAAAAACTGAGATTCACTCCACAATATTATGTTACAACTCCTGATATTGAATATTTAATAAATATTTTTTTCAATATTATTACAGTAAAACCTGCGAACTTAAAATAAATGGGTTCTAATTACAATTTTGTTAAAAATGAGATATTTATTTAAAAAGGTTCCGTATGCATAATTCTACCCTCCTGTTGCGCCCATTGATCACAAACAAAAATATTATTACCTGGGTGGAAAATATTGTGCGCTATTTTCCAGACACCCGGAATATAATTTTATATTACATTTAAGAACGAACGTTTCCGTCCAAATAGTAGGTTTGGAACCGTCGGTCACCGCTCAATGCGGCGATTTGTCCCGCATAAATTCATTATTGCAGTATACTTAACAGTGTACATCTACAAGTTTTGTTTTCACGATTTTTATTACGTCAAACCTGAAGATTTGCGGATCACTGACTTCAAAATAATCCGCGGGATTATCAAGTTCCTGATAGCGAATAAGAAGAACTTCGGACGAGCTCCAGAAGTCTTCCAGGACCCCAGCGTCCATAGGGCTTATTTAACACCCCTTGCGGTCATTTAAGCGCCTACTCCCAAATAATCCGAGCGATTATTTGGCTACCTGTCAGCAAACCAGAGGAATTTCGGACGAGTTCCAAATTCTTCCTGAACCAAAGCGTCCAGGCATACGTGTACGGGCATACCGGCACCCCCCAGCCGTCACCTAAGTATCCGTTTTTAGGATTTTGTAGGTATGACCAAAAAACCCTTATACCCTCATTTTGTCGTCTGTCTGTTCGGTAAAAATTGTAGCCAAACGGCTAAACATAGAGAGTTGAAATTTGGCATGCTTATACAACTCTATAACCCGCACATAGGAAAAATACTAAAACATCTAAAAACCATATGTCCCTAAAAATATAAACAAATATGTGCTCATCGCGATTTTTTTTTTTTAATTCTGAGTAGATTATCAAAAGAAAGTTCTTAGTACGTGGATTAACGACTAAATTTTATTTTTGCAAAATAAATTATTTTGAAGTGATTTTTGCAAAAATTGTGCAAAAAAATGTTTGTTCCACACCCTGTAGCCCAGATGGTTTAAACTAAAAATCTGGAAAAATTCTAAGTAATGAAAATTGGTGTGAACCGGAATAGTACAACAGGAATTTTGGATCTGATTATGTTTTCGGAATATAACGCATTTTTGCGGTTTTTTGGTTGACGATGTACAAAAGTTATAGTTATATAACACACTATACTAGAAGGCGTATCCTGGTCTAATGGTTAGCGTGCTCGCTTGTATTGGGGCAGCAAACAGGGGTTCCCTCCCGGGCAGAGGAAACAATTTTATTTTTTGTTTTTTTTTTCGTTTTTATTTTGTTTAAATTATTTTGTCAAAGTTCTCGTTATATTTTGGCAAATGTTGCATTTAATTTTTAAGAGCGTAAGTTTAATAACCAGTTGGAATTGTTGGAATTATATTTTCATCCTATGTGTCATGTATACGAAACCAAAAGGGCGGAGCATATGACTTAAAACAATCAATGGAAGCCATAGGTACAATTTTCAAAACTTTAATGAACGTTGCTATATACATAAAAAATACTGCATATATTTAGAAACCTAAATAATGGTATTAGGTATTCGAATTAAAATTAACAAAAAAATATTTTAACATAAAATTTGTTTTAAAGCTCTTAGATTAACAGACGATAAATTATTTTTAAAATATCGTCCATTTTGCCGTGATTACTACAAAGCAAAATTTGTCCACTCAGCATGCTGCCTTCACTTATTATATACCTGCAAAACCCAGCAATGTGTGAAGATTCACACTTCACATAAATTTTTTTCTTTATCCATTGAAACATTCACATTGCTTACCCGTATACATATTTTTATAATTGTTTTATATTTAACTATAAGTGAATAGGTGTTATATCCCCTATACTTGTACCTTCATGGGATATACTGAAGAATAATGAGTATTTCATGGACCAGGAGAACGAGGAACCAAGGAGCAAAGATGGAAACAAATCCACAGAAGTTCCAAATTAAAAAGAGTTAATTGGAATATTTGGGGCATGTAATGCTCAATAATAAATACCATCTATTACAATTAATTATAGAAGGAAAAATAGATGGCAAAAATTCACCAGAAAGACTTCAAATTTTCTGGTTGAGAGAGTAGCTCGGGATGTCAAGCAGAGATTTTTTAGAACGATAGCATCATAGTTTAAGATCGCTATGTTAGCGGCCAATATTCGAAGTGCTAATAGCACTTGAAAAAGACATGTTTTATATTTTCTGGATAAAATTATCTTATATTTCCCATTTGGTTTTGTCAATAAATCACCAAACATCTTGAAACTTTATTACTTTCATAATAACACATTTTAGAGCTGAAAGGTCGAGAGTATGAATAGGATACGAACCTGTGACACTCTCATTCTTATAATACTTCACATGAATCCAACAGGAAGACTTTATTGAAATGTATTTGTAAACATCTTTAGAAAATAAATATGAAATCATATTGAACTTATATCATATGTATTTACCTGAGAATATAGGATTTATTTGAGAAGAGATGTCGCCAGCATCTAACTTTATATACATATATTTTATTCTAAGACGCAATAGACTGGACCACGCAAAAGACTGCACCACGTCATAAGCTACTTAGAAGAAAGTTTAAGCCTTCAAATATGGATCTAAAAACTGTAAATAAATGCGAGTATACAGCCTTGGACAAAAATGTATGGAGCACCCTACATTTTATTGAATTTTAGGATTATTACAGGAAAAATGGTAAATAAAATAATACATACAGCTTTTAATGACAACTTTAATCAAAATTATTAATATTTAGTGGTATCACATCGTGCTTTAATTATCGCACGTACCCTTTTAGGCATACTGTCACAAGTTTTTTACGTACATTGGATTGTATATTGAACCATTCGTCCACAATAATTTTCTTCTTATCTTTTTTTTATTTGCATTTGTAAAGAGACACCTTGTTTATCAGAATCGATCATAAATTTTCAATTTGCGATAAATCTGGTGACTGGAGGGCCATGCAAAAAGTGGCACATTGTTTTTGGAAAACCATTCATTTGTTGCTTTGGTTTTGTGACAGGGGGCATTATTTTGTTGAAAAAAATATTCTGGATTGATCAAATAATTTTAATATTGGCTCCAAAACTTCATTACGCATGGTAATATAACGAGCAGAATAATGCGTTCGTCGCAAAAAAAAATTTCGTCTAAGCCACTGGCGGACATGCACCCCCAGATCATGATGCTACCATCACCAAATTTAACCGTAGGGATGATGTTGTCAGGATGAAAAGCTTTACCCGGCCTACGTCTTACAAAGATGGCTCCAGGTTGTCCAAAAAGCTGATCCACAAAAGAAACAAACAAACCTTAATCTCGTAAATTTATAGTAAATTAAATTTTATATTGTTAGTGCAATAATTGCTTAGAAAGGTATTTTTCTGTTAAATTCTTAAGTACATTAAACCATTACAATGCTTACTTCTACATTGGACTCATCAGATCAAATGATTTTCGCTCATTCATCAGGTGTCCAACTTAAATGTCTTTCGGTCTACTCAAGGCGAAGTTTTTTGTGTCGCTTGGTCAACAGTTGTTTTGGGCAAGCTCTTCTTCCATGCAAATAAGTTTCCACTAGACGTCTTCTAATTGTTCTAGAAGAAACTTTAACTTCTCTATGCTCCCACAGATCACCAGCCAGCTCTTTTGACGATATTGAGCGTTTACGAAAAGAACTTCTCTTTATAAAACGATCATCTCTGGATGTGGCTGCACATTTCCTTCCGGTTTTTGATCGGTTTTCATAAGTATCAGTCTCTTGGAACCTTTTGATGGTAATTTGCACGGCTTTTCTTGAAAACTCCATTTTTTTTTTTTTTTATTTTCACCTGCGACTGTCCTTGTGATTGGAGCAATACAATTTGACTCCTTTCTGCCACAGTAAGAACACGTTTTTTAGCCATAATATAATTAAAAATATTCACTTGAACTCAATAAAACATGAAAAAGACAATGTTCACTTCAAACGCATGTGTAATAATGATCCAAGCCCTAGTTGTTTATTTTTATGTAAACAAAACGTAACAGATCTGATTCTATATTTATTTGTATTTCAAGATTTATCATAAATCTGTTTACATTTTCGGTTATCTTATTAGACGTACGTGATACCAATGATATTTTAAAAACATTTTGTCACATATATACAAGTTTCAATGTATCATACATAAATTTAGATATTATATTATAACTGCATGGGTGATCTATACATTTGTCCAAGGCTGTAAGTGCGACTTGAAGCTGAACCCCCACAGGATCTGATATTTATATCGCATTTCAACAATCTTATCTCAGAATAATTCAATACAATAAGAAGTATTCTTAGCTAATGACTAGCATCGAGAAGATGGCAGAAATGGCATATTTCTGACTAAATATGAATGAGAGATGAAACTAAATATCTGGAGATGATGTCGTCTTGAGAACTTCAGTGCGATATAAATTAATAATGACTTACGAGGGCCTCAACAGGACCGTAGATATATAACTCTACATGCAGTGGTTTGAGTTAGAAATTTTGTATCCTTACAGTGGTGACTCATATGTTCTTATTCTTACGTTTTGTAGACGGTTTAGTGACTTTCTGTTCTTTACGACAGTTTTTGAAATATTTAATATCATATTTTCCAAAATGTTGAATTGTCTCAAAGTAAGAGATCTATGAATTTTTCTCGGAAGACAAAATGTTAAAATGAAATTTCTATTATGATTTATACTGCCTATACCTCAGCCTAGACTGAGAAGCGTGATAAAATTATTTTTCTGATAAAATGATCTATTCCATTCTTCTGTATGGTGTGGAAGCTTGGAGGCTTCAACGTTAAGTAAATACTTTTAAAATATGAAGCATCAAGCCTTGTCTCATGTTTCGACCGAACTCACTAATGAAAGTCATCTGGTGAATGAATTGCCAACATAGAGTTATGAAGATGTTAAAGGAAACCCGAATATCTCGGTCGTGTTGGGAATACAAATATAAAAAGCTGTAGAATATCGTACAATGAAAGAATGAAAAAAGGAACTGCGGAAAAATCTTGCACCTGCCTTGGGAACATACGGGTGTAAACGATGGTAATCTTATGAACCATAGTTTTTTAATTCTGAGAAGTAAATGCAAAAGGTAGATCTACATTAGAACACTGTAATATCAGAGAAACAATTTATAAAACTTATCACGCGCTTCAACTCGCTTAGCTACCTTATACGAAAGTAATTGCTACAAGTGTCATGTAAATTTGCTGTGTAAAAATGGCTCGTAGGTAGCCAATAATAGATGAATTTTCTTGTGCGTTATTTTTGAATCTTTCCTACGATTTAAAAACAGACTATAGTACTTTGCTTATGATATTTTCCTCATTAGCCAAAATATAACTCAGCCATCCTGCCAGAACTTAGTACTGCGACTAAATTATCCCAGATATTGTGAGTAACAGTCATTGCGAAACCTTTGCCGTTGACGTCAAAATATATCGCCAGATAACTGACTTGTCGCACTGTCTTGCACTTCAAAGTGATTTGCAAAAACTCTGTGAATGGAGTAAATCCACTGGTCTAACATTTAACACCACAAAGTGTAAGGTTATGACTTACTATAGAAATATAGATGTGATCACATAAAATTACAATATGGAAGGCTGTATTGTTCCTCGAACAGAGACAAGCAGAGATTTGGGAATATTATTCGATTTGAAACTGAATGTTCAACATCACGTTGAGCATATTGTAAATAATGCATTTAGAAAGGTTGGGTATGTACTTCGTGTAACTAAAGATTTTCGTCATAATCTGACGTACATTGCATTATTTAATGCTCATGTTAGACCTGTATTTGAATATGGTAATATCATATGGACACCATATCAAACAAAATATATTAAACGCATTGAAACTGTACAAACGCGGTATTACCGTGTTGTGAAGCTACCAATGACAGGAGTATATCCAAAGTATACGTCCGGTGACGTATTTTTTTTTTTTTATTGACATAAATACGTTTAGATGTCAAAATTGGCTCACAAGAGCTATAATTACAAGTAAACTGTAAAAAATAAATAACCCCAAAACGGTGCGTACGCATATTTGGTGTGCCACAATGCTGAATAGAAGTTGAGAGATATTTTATTGTTTTGACAAAATGATATGGCACTGAGTATGAAGCAGCTTGTTGGGTACTGTAGACAACCTGTAAGGAGATAAACTGATAGATAGTTGAGTTGAGAATTGATAGCTTGTTGAGTACCGCAAGACACACTGGTCGTTTTTGTTTTGTTGACTCTGGATGGTCAGGGACCTCAAGGAGTTCTAGGGTACTCTAGATGGTCAGGGACCTTAAGGAGTTGTATTTGTTTTGTTTGACTCTGGATGGTCAGGGACCTCAAGGAGTTGGGTTTGTTTTGTTTGGCTCTGGATGATCAGGGACCTCAAGGAGTTCAGGAGAACTCTGGCTGGTCAGGAACCTCAAGAAGTTGTTGGACCTAAAATGGTCGTGTTTGTCTTATTGACCCTGGATGGTCAGGGACCACAAGGACTTCAGTGAAACTCTAGATGGTCAGGAACCTCAAAGAGACGGGCAAAACTAACATTATGTTTTCGTTTCCTCTGTTTTATTTTGCAGTTCTTAAATTCTGAAGATGCCGCGAGGATGTGGCAGGAGCAAGACGGCCGTGTTATAATAGCAAGTTGTTTTATTTTCCAATTAAATGAGTAAATGCCGCGAAGACGCGGCAAGATCAGGACTGCTGTGTTAGGACCAGAACTAGTTTTTGGACTTCCTTTGTAATATGTTACGTTAGCAATCATAACATGATGATATATATGTATGTGACAGATTGTAAATATACGTGGTAATAAATGCTCGTTTGTGCTTGGATCTTTGTGTTTTAATTAATATTATAACATACGCTAGAAAGCGTATATCATACATATATTTTGTTTTTCAATTAAATCTGAATTGAAACTATAATAAATATATAAAACTATAAAACAAGAGTGTATTTCCAGCAAATAATATTCAGTTGTTTTACAGCGAGTGAATTATTGCAATAAACAATAAACCTAGAAAATATATCACCCAAAAACCAGTAGTATCTTTAACAGTTGTCATGAAAATATGAAACAGCATAAAAGTGTCCATCTTCTTTTAGAGAAACACCTTAACAATACATTCAGACTTTAATATTACCATTTTGAACGTGCGTGTATAAACAGCAGTAAAAACTAAGTAATGACATAAGTTTTCAAGGAGCCATCCTTTAATAATTCAACCGGAAGTTAGTGCCGGGCTAAAATACAATGTTACTACCGTCCATAACTCTTGCGCGGCCATCAAATTCACCCAGACGGTCCTGGAATAACGACATATACCTTGCTTTTGCACATACACATACATAATACATACCACTTGGAGTCATAACTTAAATACAAGTTTTTAAAAAGTTTTTAAGGTTAAAACAAGTTTGTTTAGACATTCAAACATTTAGCACTGGGAACTGGAGACATTTTATGGATTAATATCATCCCAACATCATTTTTACATTAATTTTCAATGAAAATATGACATTAAACGTAACGTACACACTTAACGAACATAAACAACAGACATAAAGTCCAGCAATTCATATTTATTTGTTCATGTTCGCTCATTGGGTGTGATATAATTAAGACAATTTTCCCAACCCCCGAGCCGCGAAATTGATTTGGCGGTCCGCAAAAATTAAGGAAATATAAGTACAGTGAAGACTATATGCAGCTCCCTCTCCCCAAGGGCTGCAAAAACACATGGTTTTTAGGGTTTTGTAGATATGACCACCCAGTGGCGCACCCAGGAATTTTCCTTGGGGGGGGGGCGCTAGATAAAAAAAAAGTGAAGATATAAAAAATTTATGTGAAGTGTGAAATTTCACACATTTCAGGGTTTTGCAGGTATTTAGTAAGTGAATGATGATTATTTGGGATGCCCAAACAAATTTTATGTCAAAATATTTTTTATGAATTTTAATTCGAATGCCTATTACCATTATTTAAGTTTCTAAAGATGTGCAGTATTTTTTTTATATATCAAGGTTCATTAAGATTTTGAAAATTGCGCCTATGGCTTCCATTGGTTGTTTTTAGTCATAGCTCCTCCCCTTTGATTTCGTGTACATTCTGTACACGAAACTCATTCGTGCACACTGGTTATTAAATTTACGCTTTTAAAAATTAAATGCAACAATTGCCAAAATATAACTAGAATTTTGAAAAAATAATTTAAACAATATAAAAATGCAAAAAAAAGATAAAAAAAGATATTGTCTCCTCTCCTAGGATTCGAACTCTATTTCTCGGGCAGAATGCAAGTATCTTAGTCACTGCACCAAGAAACAGGTTACTGTTTAGCGTCTATATAACTATAACATTATTAGCAAAAAAATGCTTTTTGTTCCAAAAACATTATCTGATCAAAAATTCCTGTTGTACTATTCCGGTTCACACCAATGTACATTACTTAGAATTTTTTCAGATTTTTAGTTTAAACCATCTGGGCTACAGGGTGTGGGACAAATTTTTTTTTGCACAATTTTGGCATAAATCCAAATAACGAATAAAAGTGATTATCAAAAAAAATTTGGATTTTGATGTGATGTATATACTTAGACATCCAGTATTATGTTGGCTTCTTACAACTATATTCTTATACCTGCAAAACCCTGAAATGTGGGAAAATTCACACTTTACTGCAAATTTTATGTGTTCTTGTCAAAATATAAACGATGACCCCCCCCCTCCCAAGAGCTAGAAAAAATGTGGTTATTACGTCGCACATTTTTGTTAAATTAGAAGTGAGGACCTTTTTTGTTTGATCATCACTTGTATTGTAGAAGTGAGTCTTTTAGTCATCACTTATATTTTAGAAGTAGTGGATTTCACGGGAGCGAAATCCTGGAAAATGAGTAGTTTTTTATAATCCCGATTCCCGGGATTTACGTTTTGAATCCCGAGTATTTCAAATAAAGAGAATATAAATGATGAACACGAAACTTCTTTATCTACTACTAATGAATCTTCGTTAAGGCACGCTTTGCAAAAAGCGATAATTATATCCCATAAACCTATGGAAGAAATAAAAACCGACAAATTATTTTCTATTCAAAAAGAACTGTAACTTTATAAAGCAACAGGAACGAAGACTCGTACTTTGAAACGTATATATTGTAACATAGGTAATCCTAGGTCAGGATTACGACATCTAGACATTGTGACGGTCAGCTGTCTGATTAAAAACTATTCGTCAGCGTCTGACGTATGTGGCCTATTACGAAATGCATACACTGCATTTTCGTAATGAGGAAATATTTGTCATGACGAATGAACTGGGTTAAACTCTCGTTACAAAAAGGCTGGATGAAACAGAATATAGAAAGCAGTGGAACATAGCCAACTCCGCTGCACGTATTAGTCCACAAGGTGACGACCAAGACACTGACGCTTGTATCGAGGGTGAAGCCAAGCAAGTGGTGACCATGTGAGTGAAAGAAAACTTTTCCAGGCTACTCGACTCCCGGATGGGTAGCCCGCGCCTCGGAGATAGGTCCAAGCCGATCCTGGCCAACACGGGGTGGACCGAAGACTTCCCCAACTCCATGGACCAATTCAAACATTATATTGTAAATTTGATAAATGTTTAATAAATTTGTTATGTTGAAACCAGGAGTTGTGTCTCAATCAAACCACCCACGTGACAATATGATAACTTATCAACTATAAAACCGACATCGATAGAATCAGAACGCGTTTTTGAAATTTTTGGCAATATCGTTACAAAAAAATGAATGTGATATCAGGGATTCGCAGGTATATAATAAGTGAAAAATAAGCGGCTGAATGTGTAGGACAAATTTTGCTTTGTAGTAATCAGGGTAAAATGAACGATATTTTTTAAATAATTTATCGTCTGTTAATCTAAGAGCTTTAAAAACAAATTTTATGTTAAAATATTTTTTTGTTAAGTTTAATTCGAATGCCTAATACTATTTAGGTTTCTAAATATGTGCAGTTTGTTTTTTATATATATATATATATATATAGCAAGGTTCATTAATATTGAAAAAATTGCGCCTATGGCTTCCATTGGTTGTCATATGCTCCGCCCGTTTGGTTTTGTATACAAGACACATAGAATGAAAATATAATTCCAACATTCCAACTGATTATTATATTTACGTTTTAAAAAAATAAATGCAACATTAGCCAAAATATGACTAGAATTTTGAAAAAATAATTTAAAGAAAATAAAAACGAAAAAAAAAAACAAATAATAAAATTGTCTATTCTGACCGGGAGCGAATCTAGAATACTGAGTAGCTAGCGAGTATGTTAACCATTATGATACGTCTAGTCTAGTGTGTTACATAACTATAACTTTTGTAAATCATCAACAAAAAACACAAAAAATTCGTTATTTTCCGAAAACATAATCTGATCAAAAATTCCTGTTGTATTATTCCGGTTCACACCAATGTACATTAATTAGAATTTTTTCAGATTTTTAGTTTAAACCATACAGGCTACAGGGTGCTACAGGGTGTGGGACAAAAATGTTTTTTGCACAATTTTCGCAAAAATCGCTTCAAAATAATTTATTTTACAAAAATAATATTTTGGGCGTTAATCCATGTACTAAGGGCTTTCATTTGATACCCTACTCAGAATTTTAAAAAAATATATATTTTTTTTCGATGAGCACATATTTGTTTATATTTTTAGGGGGATATGTTTTTTAGATGCTTTAGTATTATTCCTATGTGCGGGTCAAAAAGTTGTACAAGCATGCCAATTTTCAACTCTCTAAGTTTAGCCGTTTGGCTACAATTTTCCGTTTGGCTACAAGACAGACAGACAGACAGACAGACAGACGACAAAATGACGGTATAAGGGTTGGTCTCTCTGAGAATTCTGTTGATGTTTTATGATTTTAAAAACTGCAATGTTTTATTATAATTTTTATTATTACTATAATATTATTTATTTATTTATTTATTTTATTTATTTATTTGTTTATTGGCTACACAACAGGATAACTAAAGTTAGTTTTCCCAATAATAGTGTAACACAGTAAAATTACAAAAAAAAATTACAAAAATGTACAATTCGTAAGTATTTACATATACATATTATGGTAACAAAACAAGTATAAAGTATTGTGAAAATATTGTGATAATAAGAATAAACATAGCAAATTAGAAATTATTACAACAATTTATAGAAACAATTATTCATATTTTTATTATAACGTAATATAATTGAGTTTATCAAATACTTTAGCATGCTTTTTAAGGCATATTAAAGAACCTGACAGTATATCTATGCTAGGACTCAGTTCGTTAACAGCATTGCTAATTCTCGCAATGGGCGAGTTTAGTCCCAAATTGGAATTACTAAACTGGTTATACAAAATTTTTTAAGTTCTCAGAGTATACGAACGACAATTGAAATTAAAAAGTGGTAGAATTAATTGAGAATCGATATTATTATTTATTAATTTGTGAAAAAATATCAAGTCAAGTGTCGTTCGTCTGTGAAGAAGACTTTGCATTTTATAAAAAGTTAAATTTTGTTCATATGATTTACAGTACATGTTTCGTTTAAATCTGTAATTTAAACGATTAATGAACTTCATTTGAACTTTTTCTATAAGTTCACTATAGATCTTATAGTGTGGATTCCATACTGAACTAGCATATTCAACATGACTTCGTACTAGACAGTTAAATAAGTTAATTAGCGGAAGAGGACTTGTAAATTCGCCTGCGACTCTGAATATAAATCCCACATTTCGAAGCGCCTTCTGTACGATGTTATATATATGTTTATCAAACATTAGTTTAGAATCAAGTATGACTCCTAAATCTTTGATCTGATTTCTAATATTAAGTATTTTGTCATCTAATATAAAATCGTAAGTGATTTTATGAATATTTCTAGTAAATATTTCTAGTAACGTATTATATTACGTAAACTTTTTGCTCTTCTGTCAGTCACTCTGTTGCCTGTGGAATATCAAAAATTATATACACTGTTATAGACAGTTTATTTGAAGTAAAGCATTATGTCAAACTAAAAAGTCGGTAAAGTTCTGAACCAGAAAAAATATAATTTATAAAATTCTTCTACAGAAGTCTAAAGTCAATAAGCATTATAGAAAATACCTTTTGTTTCTGAACGATTAAGCAAACCGAGCGGAAGAGTATATAGCAATTTATCATATAAAATACGTTTTATTTCTCATAAAAATAAATTCTGAACAATGCGACACAAAAACTAACTAAAAAAATACTACATTAATATTGTTCAAATTAAAAGAAGGCTGAGTAAACTGCGAAAAGCATGGGTAAAAGTAAAATATTATCAAAAATTTTGCAGACGTCATAAAATTTAAAAGAATTATTTTACATAAACATCACTTCCAGCATAATTTCAATTTATGGAAACATTTTGTAGATTCTGGATTCGTTTTTAGATCTGTTTCGGATAATTTTTTTTATTTCTTCAATCTTGAAAACGGCTTCCTTTAAACGAACTCTTTAGTTTTAGGAAAATAAAGCCAGACGTGGCCAAGTCAGATGTGTATGGTGAATGGGAAATTATTAATTTGTTTATTCTTATTACAAACAGGACTTAGAATCTTAATTACACGTAATAATAATATCCTAAATTTAATTAAATTAACAATAATTCTAATATCGTAGAAATTCAGCTTATGAGATGCTTAGGTATTAGATATAATTAATAATTTCCTTGAATTTTATCGCAAATAATAGTGTCACAATTATGATATAATTGTATTCCAATGTCCCAATTCCTTGAGTGGCCTTTAGGCTGTGTAGGTCAAGGTTGCTGACGTAAGGTTTTGGGAATTAAAGAATGTGCAGGGTGTTACGTGTTTGCCAACATAAGTGTTGAACTACATTCTAATATGTTGATAAACATTATTCAATTGTGATGACTATCGTCTTTAAATTGCTGCCAATAATTACACAAATGAATAACGTTTCCAAAACAATTGAGGTAGGACCTGACTTTATAGTGTCCTGGTTAACAGTTATAAAATGGTCTTATACCCTTTTCACACTAGATCTTTAAGACGAGTGAAATTAAAGTTCACCGATGTTTAAGATCGGTATGCTTTCACACTTGATGTTTAAATCTCTGGTGCTGTCATCAGCTACAGTAATTTTGTCCTTAAGTTACCGTCATGAAATTACCAGTTTTGAACTGTCTGCGCAGACACACATTTTGAATTATTATAAACAATTAAGGATATTTCATTTCATTCTACAATAAAGGCACTACAATAAAGAATATATTACACCTGTATTAACATGTAAGTCGATACATTTTATCTCAATTATTGTAGCTCTGTTTTTTATTAAACACATTATTAAAATAAATAATTTTATTATAACAATAAGTATAAACTTCTTATAACGTCGATATAATACAGTATTCTTGTTTATGATAATATAAAATGTTGACAGCACAAATTCAAGGAGTATTTTTTTATAATAGAAATTAAGTTGGCAATGCGTACGAAGTTTAAGACGCAGATCTCTGTCTTAAACATCGGTCGTGTTTAGACGAGGCCGTACGGTTTCACATTAGCGTTTAAAGATACATTCTCTTAAACATCCGATCTTAAAGATCTAGTGTGAAAAGGGTATTAGGGAATAGAGTCATTCTTATGACCAGTCATCCGCCCGCATCACGCTGCTCAAGGAGTAGCCCAACTGTTGAGACGAGATGTGAGTGTTGTCTACATGGCTTCTCCACGTGTTCGCCTTGTGCCGATACCTGGGGTGGTTCGACCGATCCTGGAGAAGCAGGATCAAGAACGAGACTAACATCAGCTTCTAAACGGACAACACCAGCAGCCATTTTATCAACAAATGGACATATTCTGTAAAACAATCTTGTATAATAAATTTTGTAGAAATGATTCCGTTTTTGACTTAACCCCGTGACAATAGATTTCTTACAGTTATTAAATAAAATATTCGGACAGGCTGAAGATTAAATAATTTGGAATGTAAAGTACTTATGGCATATTTTTTTTTAAACCTTTGATGGGGCTAATTGGCGGTACTGTTTGCTAAAAATTCATTCGAAACCTGAGTTATATTTTGTAATGGTGAACTTGTTCTAAATTTAGTTCGAGAAAATAGAACAACAAAAACGAGATTAGAACGGCTTTAATGTATCTCGGGACTTTGAATGCGACCATACTCATGATATCGATAGAGTCTATAAAATTATTAGATATATTTTACAAGATGTATGCTGAAATTATATGTCGCCTACTATGCAGGCTGCCAATATTGAATTCTGAACTTAAATTTTCACTAGATAATATTCGATAGTCCGGGTAAATTTTATATTTCTTGTCTACGTCATATTGTTAACTTGTTATTTTGTAAAATCTTGAAAATAGCGTAATAACCGAAATACGTATTGAGAAAATAAACATATTAGTGGAACCCACTTAGTGTTTTTAATTTAATTTTTATTTTTATCTTGTTTATTATTATAGTTAGAGATTCGGTCACACAGGCAAAGTTCGATTATTTTTAATAAGAAATATTAAGCAATAGTCAAAAAGAAAATTTATTACTTCGTTTTTGAGTTATCGCGCAAAAGTAAATGCGCCGAATCTGCTAGTATTCGTTACTGAACAAGCATATTTGAAGAATGATATAACTATTTTTTTTATTTGTTTATTTATTTTACATCGGCCTATTTCTGCAACGAGGCTAATCGCCGATGCCAGGGGGCGAGCTCCTACACCTGGATGAGGGGTGAATGATTATAAAAATGAGAGTAATGTAAACATATTATTCTCGCCCGAATATCACCAACGAAGGAGGCTCGAACCACCGACCGCCCAGACCAGGCAGTTTCTACTAGTCTAAAACCGCACAACTTAATGCGCTCGACCACTCCGTTGGCTGATATAACTAGTTATTAGTAATTATTTTTACCTTCATTTGAACTATATAAAGAGTAAAGTGCGGATAAGTTGATGTTTAATATCCGTATTCAATCCGTAACAGCACACCAAAAATCCGCATCCACACAGTCTAAATAATAAAGTATCCACATCAGTAGAAAACTGGTGGATATCCGCGGATGTGCAAGGCCTTTTCGAACACGTTTCTCTTTAAAATTTCCAGGGTGAAGATACATTTCCAGGGTGATCGAATTACAAAAACTGCTATAAAATTCGAAAGAAATTGTCTAGCGATACAAACTCAATGGGTGCGTTTTGTTGTGCCAATTCTGGTTTCGGTTTAATCAGAATACGCGTTTTCTTGCGACAATATTCTCGTTCTATTCATTCTACTCATTCGATGACTCGAGGTCGAACGACTAGAATGAATTAGTGTGGTGGGGATGAAAAATATGTATTTGAATGCAGTGGTTTTCATTTGGTTTTTAAATGTTTTAGAATTAAATCTTGCTTCAAAATTAAAACTGCTTCAAAATTTTTACTTTTAGCTATTTTCTCATTTTGTGTCCTAAAATAATATAAAATAATATACCTATATGATTTTAATATAGTATTGTTAAATCTAAACTAAAAATGTATTTACAATTCAATTATTCGTTCTAAAACATTACGTTCTAGAAAATTTGCTTCAAATATAAAGTTTTCTTATTCTGAATTTATTATTTAGATTATCCATTTAGGTAAAATATGTTCGTTATTTGTTCTACAACCATATGACTTAACCTCCATGTAAATGTCATTCCATGTTTACTTCACGATCAAAATAGTCGTTTTCTTGCGCATCAATTCTAGTACTTCTAACCAGCTACCAACAAAACGCACCCAATAACATACAACTCACAAATGACAGCTGCATCATATGAAGTCACTTTCTCTTCTTCACTTCTAGGTATTACACAAGGCGCATAGTCCACATTTTTTAATTTTTTTTAATATAACCTGGTATTTTCTATCTGTGTTAAGTGTTCCTGGATTTTTATATAAAAATATAATTGTCTTTGTTTTATGATATCCATCTCACAATCTTGTTTTTTTTTTTTAGTCTGATAATATTCAAACTAGTATGAGCTATAAAAATATATTTGAAATCTTTCAGGCAAAACCGTTTGAAACCGGTCAGTAGAGAATATCAAGATATCCCGATTTAATGTGTGTTTTTATGGGAGGCAATCACATGGAATGGCTGAAAGTCTAGCCTCCCTTACCCTTAGAACCAGGGTACAAACCGGGACATAAACCCAAGAACAATAAAACAGACTAGAACAATTATTGTATTTAGAAGAGCGAAATGGTGTACAGTATTACTATAAACGCGTTCGCTATAACATAAAGAAAGACTGACAATTTCATTTGTTATTGTTATGTTTTGTTTTATGTTGTTAGATTACATAGATGCTTGAAATATTGTTTTAATTACACATATTCAATTGTTTCATATGAGCGATAGCGTTTCATTAGGTTTTTTGTTGTATGTTAGATAAAGGATAGGAAAATTTAATTTTACTTGTAATGGGCGGATACTAAACTAGGAGTGCTAAACCTTTTCTTTACAAAAGTTCGCAGCTTGGAACAGGGAGTGCGCTTGAATCGGTGTCTACTTTCGAGACGTTGATTATTGAACTTTTAAAATTTCAGTTCAATCTGTCAAATAGTTTTCGAGTTACATCTAAGCAAAACGAAAGGGCGAGTATTTGCATAAAAATGGAAAACATTAAACAACGAGCTGTTCAAATATTTTGAATAAGTTTAAAGCTTCAAGCAATTTATGAAAACATGACTAAAACTTTGGGAGAATGTTCACTTTCGTATACCATCATTAAAAATATATAGAAGGAGCCTAGAAGGCGATTTGTAACATGGATGGCCATCAACGTTAGTGACGGCTAAAATTGGCGGCATTGATAAAGATGAATCTTTTAGATCTCCTTGCCAAAACGTGTAAAAATTGAGCGGTAAATTCAATATGAATTTAATTTAATTAGCAATGCAGGAAATATATTAGGGTTTTAAATTTATTAGAATTGTGCATTGTTCAAGTTTCTTTGTTTTATTCAAGATTTGACTGCAAGTAGAAAAATTTATTCATTTAAAATTTTAGCACTGCCATTTCTTGGAATATAGAATATAGAATATGAAACTTAGAACAGACAGATAGATAGATAGATAGATAGATAGTTTCAGAACGGTTCGCGAATGGCATACGGTATCTCTGAATTCTTGAGGGATATTCTCAGTCGATTATATATATGGTGATCTATAAGTTTAGTACTAGCCTTCGAAACAGAAGTGGTAACAATCCTGAAGGCGATCGAAATGGCAACTCATACCATCCACAGACACATAACCGTATGCACCGATTCTTTGAGCATACTACAGGCCCTCAACAACTACTACTCTAAGGAAATTGTTATTCAGCAAATACAAGACCAACTATATCAGATGACAAAAGAACAAAACAAAATAGTGCACCTCATCTGGGTTCCCGCCCATATTGGAATAGAAAGCAACGAACGTGCAAACACAGCCGCCCGAGAGTCCACCAATGACGAAGAAACACTTCATTTACCCCCCAACAAAACTTACGTAAAACAGAATATTAAGAAGAAACTCAGTATAACCAGACTGACCAAATGGCGTGACACCACTAACAACAAACTACGAATCGTCAAGGACGACATACAGAACTGGAACTCAGGCACCAACAGACGAGAACAAATAATAATCACAAGACTTAGAATCGGACCCACCATACACACACACACGATCACCTCATGGCTAGATACCAAAATATGTGAGACAAGTAACGAACAACTTACCGTTAACCATATACTAATAGACTGTCAACTTTACACTAACCTACGTATAAACTACAACTTACCACAAGACCTTAAAGACATCTTAAGACTAGACTCAACAATGACTAACAACGTACTTAATTTCTTACAGGCAGCCAACATACATAACCTAATATAAGTTTTATATACAAACCAAACAAAATGAAACAATATTGTAACCTTATTAGACACTAATAGCCAAGTAGCTGATGTGTATTTAAATAAATAAAAAAAAAGTTCTAGCCTAACGTTAAGCTATATTAAACTTGAAGTTTTCAAATAGATTTAAATTGTAGATATTGTATTAATAAACTTAAACTTAATTCCGAATTGATTTTTATTGAACGTGGGTCAACTTCTTATATTAAATTCCCACTGTAAATGAAAAATCAGATCGACCACAAGATGGTTCATTCGTTGGTTGGTAAGTACCAAAATATATCATTGAATTCACCTATCATAATCTTGAACACTGGATAAACACACCTAGTTTCTGAAGTCCTGATTGCGAAATCTCATTTTAGTATGAAATTATCATTTTACATACTAGTTTTGTCTTTGATTACAAAATTATTTTTGAACACTGGCCCCCGATACACAGGCTACTTCCTTTCAGCACGAAGGCTGAAAATAGTGTGGTGATTCCACATTGGAGGCTGGATTACACTTTAAATCATCATAACTATATAAATTGAACAATAAGCATTTATATCTGTTTACGGTATACCATAAGCTCGTTACATTGATGGTAGCAACGTGATGCAAAATCGGGAAAACAGAGACTTGGTAATGATATAGTTTTGCCAGACCATCCAGTGAAATAGCTGACGTCGGGGGCATCTCAACTTAACAGGAACATTTCATTTTTAGAGAAGAATTTTGGTTAAATAAGGTCTGTGCAAAATTGATGCCTCGTTTGCTCAATCAGTCACAGAAACGAATTCGAAATGCTATCTCCAAAAATAAAGAAATACGCTTATGATTGATTCGACATGCACTGTGACAAATCTTCCAGATTTTTTCACTACTATCTGTTTACAAGTTTGCAAAAATTCTGGGCAGAACATTAAATTTACATCAAAACAGGAAGTAATTGCAGTTGTCGACACTAATTATACAGAGTTCAACGAATCGGCTTACGACAAGGGCATAATAAAGTTAGAACATCGTTGGAATAAATTATTTGTGGTTAGAGGAGAATCTGTAGAAAACTAAAAGTCATTTTTAGCCTATTAAACAACTGTTTCTATTCCAGGCCGCTAAATTTCCAAATCCCCTCGCATTTACGAAAGATTGCAGAACCCCTTTTCCAAATATGGATAAATTGACGCCGGATATTATGATGATGTTGATGACCCTTGTCTCCAATTAATTTCCAAAATCAGTATTTCACAGCAGTAATCCGTGCAGCATATCCGAAAACTTTTCGATGACTGCAGAGACAAAGCAGGGGTTTTAAATCTTTCTTTTGCCCATTATCTTTTTGGCAATTTTGTGAAGAAATCAAATACAGAATACTGACTGTTTATTCGCTACTCCCAGAACATAAGGTGATGCAGTATTGAGATTGGAACAGATTTGAATACAGTTTTGCTTTAGAAAAAGGACATACGTGAATTATAAGTCAATTAGAATCAAGTGCATACGTGACTGAAAAGGTATAATAGTAAATATTGGAAATACCGTTTGCGTAAAATCTTTATTTATATTATATACGAGGTCTGTTCAAAAAGTATCGCGAATTTTGTGTTTTTTTTTTTTTAATTATTTATTTATTCATGAATATCTATTTTGAATCTTTCAAAGTAATCCCCACCAGATATTATACACTTGTGCCAACGTTTTTTCCAATCCTCGAAGCACTTGAAAAAATCATTTTTTGTGATCTTGTTCAGCTCCTCCTTCGATGCCGTCTTTATCTCTTCACTCGTAGCGTAGCCGTCGTCCTTTCATGGGCCTCTTCAGTTTCGGGAACAAGAAAAAGTCACAGGGCGCCAGATCTGGGGAATGCGGTGGCTGCAGCATTATTAGTGTGTTGTTTTTGGCAAAAAATTCGCGCACAAGCAACGATGTGTGGGCAGGGGCGACCCCAAATCATTGGTAAAAATCGAATGGCACGAGTCAATCGATATGTTTAGGTCCTCAGCAACTTCTCTAACGGTGATTCGACGATTGGCCAATACTATTTTCTTCACTTAATCAATGTTTTCGTCTGTTGTTGACGTGCTCGGGCGTCCGGCACGCTCTTTGTCGTTCACATCTTCTCGGCCCTCTGAGAACATTTTGTACCACCGATAAACGTTGCTTCGGTCCAAGGTAGCTTCACCATATGCCACAGTCAACATTCGGAATGCGTCCGCGCACTTAATTTTGTTTTTCACACAAAATTTGATACAGATTCTTTGATCCATTTTTTGGTATAGGCAAAAATCGAAGACGAACCAAAACACGTGCAAGCAAAGCAAAATTAACTGAACATGGTCGAACTTGTCGGCATAAGTGAGAGACATGAGTACCAACATAACGCCACAAAAAAATCGAAAATCGAATATACGTAACCCGCGGAAATTCAAAATTCGCGATACTTTTTGAACAGACCTCGTATATGCATTTAATCTCAAATATTATTTTTAAAACATACTTGTTACCTTATGTCCTGGCCGTCGTGAATTCATACTTTGCAATTTGTTTTCTGTTCATGGATCGTTTAAAAAACACCAGGATTCAACATCAGCATACTAAGATTAGGGGCAAAAAACTGAATAATTCGTAATACTTTTACGAAAAATTCTACACATGTTGGATTTTAAATATGATAAAAAGTAAGAAACAAGAAAAATCTCTTAAAATTCTACAGGTGAAGTTATGTATATTTATTTTTCTTTTTTAGTATCGTATTTCAATTTCGTATGCATTCAATACTGCATGCAGGTTTTATGGGCAGACGTGCATATAACACCCTGCTACCTTAGAATTTGAAACAGGAAAACACAAGAAATATTTTGAAAACAGTAAATATATTTTGCAATAAATCCTCTAAATTTAAGTAACAATAGGGATTGTTGGGATTGCTTTTACAGTTTTATATTTTTCAAGTTAACAATCAATTGTTTTGTAAAATTTGCTGGATATTGCACCAATTTTATGAAATAAAATGTTTACTGTCATAATGAAACTCATTATAACACAATTCAGTTTCATAGTGACTGTCTTATGAACGTAAAACAGCAGAGTATTGTTTTAAAATTACAGAAAAATAAATAAGATTTTTTGTACATCAACTTAAAATCTGTGTTTTTCTTCATGAATTTTCACCACGGAGCACGATTTTTTTTTTTTTAATAAAGTTTTTTTGTTTTTTTTTTCAGTTTTTCCACAAGGAACGCATCAGAACGCATCTCGCTCAGGGACGTAACCTGGGGGGGCATAGGGGGCATGTGCAGCCCCCCCCCCTCCCCAGGATAGTTTAAATCCTGGTTAGTTTACCTTATATAAAATATAATTTAGAAGTTGTTAGAAGTTAAGAATATTCGCGCATTTAAAAATTAGCTAAAACGTAGAATCCTACGTCTACGTGAACATATAAGTAGACAAGACAAGGCGTCAAAACGTACACGTGAAATACAAAAATATTAATATTCTACTTTAACGTTTCTATTTCTCTGTCCATCTACGTGTGATTAGAAACCCTAAAATGCATTTTACTATTATTTATTTGGTCATTTAGACGTAGAATTCTACGTTTACGTCAATTGGAAACTAGCCTTTATCCAGAAAAATATTATCCAATTTTACGTTACTACATTCATTGTTTCAGTTATTGCAATAATAATTTTAAGTTAAAAAATTATTATTATAATTTATATTATTTTCTATGAAAATGTGAATAAAATTGTAAGGAAATTATAATAATAGTTATTATAATTTTGTATGCTAATGTTAAATAAAAATATTCTTTCTTTGAAGATGTGTTTTATTTATAATAGAGGTGTAGTTTCGGACATAGAATAAAATATCTGCATTTTGTTATTATAGTATATTTTCCTTTTATTCTATGTCCTAATAAAAAATTAAAGTTTTGTTAATAACTATTAGTAATTTATATTTTTTATTGCATAAATAAATTCCCAATTACTTATAAAAAATATTAAATAAACTAAAAACACAAAAATAAAATATGGTTTTGAGATTTGTTATGTCAAATTTTAAAATGTCAATAACTCAAATGTAGAAAAAGTGGACATGAATAGAATGGAACTCAGCCAGCGATGTTATTTGTCATTAATTACAATTGAAAACGGTGTGTATAGGCTATTCCAAACCTTTAGGTGGAACTAGATTTTGAAATGTAGTAACTTTTATCTATTAAATCGGACTTTTGCTCATATTCACATTGCAAATTCTATAGGCTATTCCAAAACTTTAGGCGGAACTAGATTTTACAATCTTGCAACTTTTATAATTTGATTCGAGCTTTTGACCGTTTTAGTTAAGCTTTGTAAATCATACTTACAATAAACATTTTTAGGTTAAAGTTAATATCATTATAAAATATCATTTTCATTACATTTTAATTTTTTGTGTTAGCATTTTTATTTAACTGTATGTGTATTTATTTTGTGGTATACTAGGCATAAATAGTTAGGATACGTTCTAGTACATTCCATTTATGTTATCCCATGTAGCTTCTATCTCATTGACAACTTTATGAGATTACAATACTTTCCAAACTGCGCGAAAGTAAGAAAAACAATTAACTATCACGTCTCTGGGTTGTTCCAGTGGTAATAAAACTTTACAACTCACGACCCGTATCTCTGTAATGGCTCTGGGATTGTTTGAAGGACCTTCCGACACACTCACACAAAATATTCGCTTTTATATGGACTTAGGATGCTTATACTAACACTCAGCTAAGCGACTATTACACGTAAGTTTTAGCTGTTAGCCAATGAATAAACTCGAGAAGTTTTGTTTATTTTCTAAAATTATAGAAACTGGACTGGAATTCTTGACAAACTATTAAACAAAGTGATAGGAAGAAGGATGAATCAGAACTCATCTCTGAAAATTTTCGGAAAATATTATTGATTTACAATATACGATTTACGATTCTATAGATACTAGAGCTGTGTAAGTTAGAAAAATACAGTTACTTTACATTTAGAACTTAACAAGTTATGTAATTTTTCTAAGATTTCAATAAATGATCTATTATTTAGAAACAAGATGGAACTAAAGCTAGTTACGGACGGTATAAATTTTAAATTAATTAAAAGTACTTTTCACATAATATATTATCCCATTCTAAATTTAATCAATTTGACACCCGAAAAAGGGATTTTCCCATTTTCGATTTAAAAAATCTATTATTGTCCCAGTTCCAAAAATTTCTGGAACAAATAAAGTTGAAGATCACATAAATATGCTTCCAGCTATAGAAAATTATTTAGAAATTGTATTTTATTCAGAGTTTACTAGGAAGTGGGAAGGAAGAAGTATTGGACAATGGGATACGCAGATGATCTGACTCTGATGGCAGAGAATGAGCAGGGAGTAATGAGGATGATGGTCAGAGCGGACAAGTACTTTAGAAGGTAACTTTGGTACTTTGGAGGTAAACAGAGATAAAACGAAGGTGATGGTGTTTGGAAAGGGGGGAGGAAAGAGAAAGAATATAAGATGGGAATGGTCAGGGACAGGGACAATTGAAGAGGTAAAAAGTATGAAGTACCTCGGATATGTTCTAACGCGGAACAACAGAGCAGAGCAGCATGTTAGAAAAAGGGTGAAGAAAGCAAAAATGGTTATGGGGAAGCTATGGAGCATAGGAGAAAGGAGGTTTGACGACGATATCAGGTGGAGGATGAAATTGTTTGACGGGATAGTGAAGAGTATCCTCATGTACGGAGTAGAGATCTGGGGATGGAAATAATGGGAGATAGTAGAAAGGGTACAAGAACGATACATGAGATGGATTATGGGATTAGACAGAACGACACCAGGATATATAGTGAGAGAGGAAATGAAGAGGGAAAAGCTGAGAGTGGGAGCCGGGGCGAGGGCGGTGAAGTATGAGGAGAAAATCAGAAGGGACGAGAGAAGGAAAATATTAAGAGAATTCTGGGAAGAAAGAATGAAGGAAGAACAAAAGGGTAAACTGTCGGAATGGGGAGAAACAAGGAAAGAGTACTATTGGAGATGTGGGATGGACATAAGGGCAGCTGAGCGAAAGAGAAATGGAGGAAGAATAAAACAATCTTGTTGTTAAGTTTGTGGAAAAAAGAAACTCGCTAAAAAAAGCTATAAAAAGTGATCTGCTTATCTACAGAACAGGAATTATAGAATCCCAATTAAATGAAAATTTCTCCCTCAAGAAAATCAATAAAAAATTAGCCACACACTCCAAATGGATAACATCCCTTACAAACAAACAGGAAGTTAAACAGAAAAATATAAATCAAATAATCCTAGAAGCTACAAAATTTTACCAAGTTCTTTATAACAGCATTTTATCAGTTCGAGATAAGGAAATAATAGAACCAGACTTAAATAATATCACGATTGAGTTACCTCCTATATTGAAATCTGAAATATACGCAGCAATAAAAAACCTAAAAAAAGATAGAAGTCCCGGACCAGATGGAATAACGGCAGAAGCCTTAAAATATGGGAAAGAAGAACTGATTAATAGCCTATAGGATATCTTCAACGATGTTCTACAAAACGAGACCATTCCTATGCAATTGACACAATCTACTATTGTTCTACTATATAAAAAAGGAAGAAGCGACGATATAAATAATTATCGTCCAATTAGCTTGTTACCAGTCATATACAAGCTATTTACTAAAATAATACTCCAACGCATAGGTGCGCTATTAGACGATAAATAACCTCGGGAACAAGCAATGCTTCAAAAAGGGTTATCCTACGGTAGTTCACCTACAAACTATTAACCAAGTAAAATAGAAATACCAAAAACCCTTGTTTATGTGCTTTATTGACTTTTACAAGGCATTCGACTGTATAGAACAGAGTTATCTATGGTGAACAGGTACAAACAGGTACATAAGAATAATAAAAAATAAAATATAAAAACAGCACAGCAAAACTTAAACTTCAACTAGAAGGTCCAACCATAAATATAAAGAGAGGCATGAAGCAGGGCGATCCGCTTTCCCTTAAACTATTCAATGCAACGCTAGAAGAAGTTTTTAAAAATATCGATGCGCAGCACAAAGGGTTAAAAATTAACGGAGAGTACGTTTACAATCTTCGTTTTGCAGACGATATTGTGTTATTTGCTGAAAGCTACGAAGAACTGCAATCAATGATCGATGACTTGAATAGCGAGAGAAGAAAATAGGGTTGACAATTAACCGAGAAAAAACAAAGATATTAACCAACCAGAACCTACACACCCCATTTCCTTAGAATCCCATCATCTTGAACCAGTACCTGAATTCTCATACCTAGGACAAATACTATCCTTTCAGGGTCGATCCCGTAAAGAAATCCAAAGACGCATAACTAATTTCTGTAAAAAAATCTGGTCCCTGAAACATATACTCAAAGGAAACTTCCCACTCCACCTAAAGAAGCAGATCCTGGACAGATGCATACTACTCATACTTACTTACGGGTCCCGGACATGGGCGCTAACAAGGAAACACCAGGAAAAACTTCAAACATGCCAGAGAAGTATGGAGCGTATTTTGCTAAAACTGAGCTTACGAGACAAGGTCAACTGCTCAAAAATCCGAAAGCAAACTAAAATAATCGATGTAATACGCACATCGAAAAACCTAAAGTGGAAGTAGGCGGATCATTTAATGAGACTCGATGACAACCGATGGACGAAAAGGGCAGTCGAGTGGCTACCACTAGAGGGCAGTCCCAATAGAGGAAGACAGAAAATAAGATGTAGGGATGACTTCAGGAAATTTGCTGGTAAATACTGAACCCAAAAAACCAAAGACCGTGACGAATGGAGAAACCTAGGACTAGAATTCTGCGAGTCAACACCAACTACCTAGATTTCCACTGCCCCCACTGATGATACCTCCGTGTTGATCTATGTTATTCTAAATTACAATATTTTAATTTTATTTTATCCTTAACCTTACATTTTAATTTTGTGAATCTAATCTTATTCCAAACTTGGGTTATTTTATGATTGTGATACGTATATATTTCTTCTATATTTATTTAATTTTAATTTTATTTTCATTTTTAGGGTTTTGTAGGTATGACCAAAAAACCCTTATACCGTCATTTTGTCGTCTGTCTGTCTGTCTGTCTGTCTGTCTGTCTGTCTGTCTGTCTGTCTGTCTGTCTGTCTGTTCGGTAAAAATTGTAGCCGAACGGCTAAACCTAGAGAGTTGAAATTTGGCATGCTTATACAACTCGTTGACCCGCACATAGGAAAAATACTAAAACATCTAAAAAACATATCCCCCTAAAAACATAAACAAATATGTGCTCATCGAAAAAAAAAATATTTTTTTTAAATTCTGAGTAAGGTATTAAATGAAAGCCCTTGGTACGTGCATTAACGATCAAATTTTTATTTTTCCAAAATAAATTATTTTGAAGCGATTTTCGCCAATATTGTGCAAAAAAAATTTTGTCCCACACCCTGTAGCCCAGATAGTTTAAACTAAAAATCTGAAAAAATTCTAAGTAATGTACATTGGTGTGAACCGGAATAGTTCAACAGGAATTTTTGATCAGATTATGTTTTTGGAAAAAAAAGCATTTTTTGTGTTTTTTTGCTAATAATGTTGACAACTTATAGTTATATAATACGCTCAACAGTAACGTGTTTCTTGGTGCTGTGGCTAAGATACTTGCGTTCTGTCCAAGAATTCGTAATCGGACTCATGTTCGAGTCCTACGGAGACAATATTATTTTTTATTTATTTTTTGCATTTTTATATTGTTTAAATTATTTTTTCAAAATTTTAATTATATTTTGGCAATTGTTGCATTTAATTTTTAATAGCGTAAATTTAATAACCAGTGGAAATTGTTGAAATTAAAATTTAATTATATATTTGAATGTACACGAAATCAAAGGGGAGGAGCTATGACTAAAAACAACCAATGGAAGCCATAGGCGCAATTTTCAAAATCTTAATGAACCTTGATATATAAAAAAAAAATACTGCACATCTTTAAAAACTTAAATAATGGTAATAGGCATTCGAATTAAAATTCATAAAAAAATATTTTGTCATAAAATTTGTTTTGGCACCCCAAATAATCATCATTCACTTACTAAATACCTGCAAAACCCTGAAATGTGTGAAAATTCACACTTCACATCAATTTTTTATTTTATTATGTTTCAACATATTATTTAATTTTATTTACTCTAATTTGTGATATTTGAGCATGTGTTTTACACTACTGTAACTTTTTATTTTATTTATCACTAGTTTACAACTCAAGAGTAGATCAAATTTTACAGCATTGTAAACCTGTTGTGTTTTATACTATTGTAAAATTATTTTAATCTATTTCATGTCAAGATGCTATCTTAACTTGTTACTAAATATGTAAAAGGTAGGAGAGGCCAATACCCCTAAAGGGTTTTATGGCTTAATAATAATTATATTCAGAAATTATCAAATACATAGCTGATAATAATATAATAACTAAATGCCAATCAGGGTTTCGCGAAAAGCATTCTTTGAAACCGCAATTCAGTTTGTTCTACAAGATTGGATTGAGGCCTTAAGCCAAAACAAAAGTATATGCGCTGTATTTTTAGACCTACAGCGAGCATTTAAAACAATAAATAGAGAAAAATTGTTATATAAATTGGAGAAATTAGGTTTTACTGGCACAGTAATTAAATGGTTCGAATCGTATTTGTCTAATAGACAACAAAATGTTAAATTTAGAGGTAAGATCTAACAATGAAACAAGCAAAAATGGTGTGCCTCAAGAGAGTGTCCTTGGGCCACGCTTATTCATATTGTACATCAATAAACTGCCTACAGTATTATCTAGTTGTAAAATACATGTATTTTCAGATGATGCTTTCATTTATCTCTGTCATGAAAATATTGAGAGTGTTATATAGATATTAAATACGGAACTAGATGTAGTTAACTTGTGGCTAAATAAAAAAAAATATTAAAACTATATACAGGTGTCTCAAAAGAAATTTTATATTTAGTGAATCGATTAAAAAAAAAGTAAGCCGTATATAGAAAAATTTTTTATTAATTATTAAAATACACTTTTTGGGGATTTATTTCTTAAAAATAATATCGTCTAAATGTAGACCCTCGCGTTCTCGGCACTCATTTAATCGAACAGTAAAATTACTTATGACGTCTCGGCAGGTGGACTCAGAGATGGCTGCCATTTCGTGACGGATAATTTCTTTCAAATGCGCCAGTGAAGTCGGTTTATTGGCGTAAACTTTAGATTTAAGATAACCCCATAGGAAAAAGTCCATAGGGGTTAAATCTGGACTGCGTGGAGGCCAATTTATGTCACCTCTCCGGGAGATCAATTTGCCTGAGAAAATTTCACGAACACGTGGCAGAGACATATTGGACGTGTGTGAAGTTGCTCCATCCTGTTGGAACCATGTTCTTTGGTTATAGCCAGGAAAGTTTTGCCGTTCAGGTACCAAGAAGTTGTCTAACATCTCCACATAACGCTCTGAATTCACTGTAACTGCACGCCCCGTTTCGTCTTCAAAAAAGTAAGGGCCGATAATTCCTCGCGCCGACATCACAGCCCATACGGTCACTTTAGGCGAATGTAGGGGTTTCTGATGTTTGCGTTTCGGATTCGTTGCACTCCAGTAGCGGCAGTTCTGTTTATTTACGTGGCCATTAAGATGAAAATGAGCTTCATCCGAAAACAAAATGTTGGTAAACGTTGAAAATCGCTCAATCACCTGATTTACGAAATTAAGCCTCTGACTGGCATCTTGGGGCTTTAATTCTTGCACCAATTGAATTTTGTAGGGGTGCAGCTTTAGGTCTTTGTGCATAATGCGATGTAATGATGATCTATGCACATTTAAAGCACTTGCGCGCTTCCGAATTGAAAGGTTCGGGTCGTCACGAACAGACTGATTAACATTCTCCACGTTTTCTACCGTTCTTGATGACCTAGGTCGCCCGGATTTTGATTTATCCAGCGTTGTACCAGTCTCTTCAAACTTTTTAACCCAATGTCGAATGAGAGGAATGCTTGGCGCATCATTTAAGTGGCGAAAACCTCGAATACTGCTGAATTTTCTACACGCTACAGTCGCCGAATCACCGTTTTTGTAAAACTCTCGCACGCATAACGCGCGGTCTGCTCCCGAGAAACGCTCCATAGCGACTAAATTCCCAAGAGCCAGGCTACCGATTGAGATAACCCCCGCGCCCCTCGGATACGTTGCGTTCACGCAGTAAGCTAAATAAATATAAAATTTCTTTTGAGACACCTTGTAGTAGTAAAACTAAATCTATAATAATCTGATTTAAATCCGAACGAGTGGAGTTCACAAATAATAGTTTTTCAGTCAAAATTAGTAATAACAGTATTGATATAATAGAATAATTTTTAACGTCCAATTGATATAATAGTAGAAGTAGGAAAAAATTTCACTCAGCTTTTTTGGACACAACGTTTATTTAAGTAACACAACGTTTCGCCAACTATCTGTTGGCTTCCTCAGGTGCTATACTAATTTAAACGCCACTCAAACATCATGTCCATCGTCCATCACCAGGAATGGTGAAGTTGCGGAACTGACATTGACAAATTATTTTATACTTGAAAATCCAGAAGGATAGGAAAGCAGGAAAAATTTTATATAACAATAATAGTAGTGACTATGAGTTAGATTTTGACAAATTACCTTATAAATTTACGTTACATAAAAAAAAAATTACAATATTTAAAACCATTTAATAATGATTCTCAAATAAAACTACTGCATCAATATGACAGACAGTCACACTACCCCCCGTGACAACCTGGTACGTACAAATCGCAGAAATTACAGTGTCACCCCCTGTACAACAAAATGCAATAATCAAATTGAAAGTCATAAAATCCTATATCAAGATAAAACAGTGAAAGGACCCAAACAGACATTAAAAACTGGAACAATCATACAATTCGACGTACCAATTCCCCAAAATCAATGGTACGCACAAAGACAATGCGAGAATGGTACCTCAAAAGGTATATCAAGACCAATAATCAACTCCCCTGGGGAGCTAACAACCTGGTAAAATTACGTAAAATGTACAATACCAATAAAGTTCATCGGTACAATCACCGTATAAGAACCATTTCCCATAACAGTGAGAAAACCCAAAAGGACATTGAGAGATTCTCATACAATCCAACGTACTAATTCCCCAAAAATCGATGGTACGCACAAAGATATTGCGAAAAGAGTACCACGAATTGTATATCAAACCCAAAACTCAATTCCCCCGGTGAATTCTCAGAATCTGTTTAGTAACACATAAATTTAAATTTAAAATAAAGTGGTTGATTCCATGGAACCAGGAAAAAGGAACAATACGGAAAATGGACATTATTCAAGCAAACTCGCCCCAATTCTTCAAAAATTAACTAGGTAACCAGTAAAGAACCAAAACAATTAAAGAATTGTGGAACAAAACTTAAAAAATATCAAAGATGTACCAAGATAATAATAGCACATGTGTTCTTGGCTAGTTCCACAGAATACATATTCTGTGGGACCAACTTATAATTTTATTTAAAATTTTCATTGACAAAAAAACCGAACCCGAACAGAAAAAAAATAGGCTATTGAACCTGAACCTGAAACCGAGTCGAAATTAACATATTGAGCCTAAACCTTAATAAATTAACCTTCTGGTCCCTGGTCTTAATACAAATTCTTTGGTTGAAGAGTTAGTTTGTGTTTTAAAATTTACAAAATGGCGTACCGTTTTCGCCTGCAGGACCTTGCCGCGTAATAGGGGTAATCGTAAAGATCTCCTTTATATGGTGAATACTTGTGTTTCAAAACAGCACACTCAGATTGAAAGAGATATCCATAGGTCGTTTTCTTTCCAAACACACCTCGTATTGTTAAATATATTTTCAAAAAAAAATTGTCTGAGCTATTAAGATTGTGATCCCTTAACACCCACTTGTATACGCTACTGAATTATGGATTATATTTATCTTTATTCAAAATAAGGGTATATTAAGTAGAAATTGTTTTAGAAGACAATGTTCCATGTTCTACAATAGCAACAATAGTAGTGAATCATAAAACTCATCTTCTGTTATAGTCAATAAACGTTTAGATAAAACTAGTGACATTTAATTCACAATGAAAAACAACTAAAATGGTATTTTTGTTGAGAATGGCTTTTGTTTGATGTAACAAGTGAAGATACTGATAGATAACAAGTGCTACAGACTCTACAAAAAGACAAATTCAACTTTTTAATCGCTGTGCTGACAAATGACTGTGGATAAAATAAATGAAAAACTAAAAAAAGTTAGAAAAGAAATCAGTCAAAGAATTTTAAATACAGTGGCAGAAGTACCGGTACATTCCCCTAACGGTGCTATTTTGAATAAACAGCTGTTTATTTAACGTCGTAAATAACAAAGCACTGCTAACGCCGATGATTGGGATGTGTGTCAGGGTAACATCGAAAATTTTAACCAATAGCCGTGTTTCTCAACCAAGGTGCCACGGAATCCAAGGAAATCATAGACTTCATAGAATTAATACAGGGTGTTCATTTTAAATTGTTCACCATTGCTATCGCGAGAACTGTAAGAGCTACGAAGTTGCTTAAATTAGACAACAAATACTATTTTACAGGAAAATATCAATGAGTAAAGCAATTTCTTATTTCGACCACTGGTTACGTTGTGCAACTTTTTTATTTTAAATAGGAACACACATTTAATTTTGACTTATTCGATAAAGTGTTCTATTCTGATTTCAATGATATAAGTAATAATAATAATAATAATAATAATAATAATAATAATAATAATAATAATAATAATAATAATAATAATAATAATAATAATAATAACTCGCAGGGGAAGTTCTAAATGGCCATAACACCTGGCTATTTGCTAAGCTTTCGGGCCTGATGATCCCGCGAACCCTGAATCACGCAAGGAAAGTTCGCAATGGTCGCAACATCTGACCATATCGAGCTTTTGGGCCTGATGATCCCACGTATCCTGAATAATAATAATAATAATCGGGGTACGGCGGTCTTTTGACCGAAAAGGCTTAGCGCCCTTTCCCCCCGGATCGCTACCACACTGTTACCACGGCAGGAACCAATTGGGGGTAACGTCGACCCTATCATCTGGTCGATGAATCCTGCCACCGTTTCATGGGGCCAACCTTCCCATGAAACGTATAAATGGTTCAAGAAAGTATAAGAAACCATAGAGCTTCCCACAACGGGTCCTTCTCGGATGGGGACCCACAAACAGTTGGGCGAAGCTACAATCCCGCTAGCCGGGCCCGCCACAGGTGGACACCCGAGGAGCAGGAAGACCTGCTTCAGGTTTACGAGGCAGCGTCACCCCATCGCAGGGGCTACATGGTCAGAGTCCACTCACAATGGTGTGAAAATCATCCTGAGCTGGACTTCATGACGCAACAAAATCTGCGCGACCAAGTAGCACGCCTGCGACGCAGGATGAGGCGATCGAGACGAAGAGAGTCGAGAAGGTTGTCCCAAATACCGGTACAGCCATCGACACCTGCAAGCCCACCAACGGGAGGTGGGCAGATAGCCACTGGGTCTTCCCCAGTTTATGCAGGAATAACATCCTCTTCACCGGAAAAAAATCTCCGCGAGGATTTTCTAGCCCTTCTCTCGCCTCATTCTGAACGTACCCGACTCGGACACAATAAGTTCAAAGTTCGTGCTGATGACCTCACGCGACTTCATGAACTTATTGACAAGCAAATTTCCCCTCAGAGTAGTCTCTGGGATATCGACTGTGCTGTATACGCTGCAGCAACTGTGCTGACGCCAAAGCGGGCTAAGGCTTTTAACGGCAAACTGCGTATACAGCAATTAGAGAAGAAAATGACGCGTTCACGTCAGGAAGCTTCTCATATTCAGTGTGGTATTGATGCTTTACGAAGTATTAAGCCGCTAAGTGCGAATACTAAGCGCATATTATATCAATTGCGCATAAAGCATCACACACTGAATTTGTCCACTCTCGCTCTGCTAAAGCAGAAAGCGGTGGACAAATTGAGAGCACTAGCCCTGGCAAGAAAGAAACTGGTCAACCGGGTTAGGACCATGGAGGAAAATACTATGTTCCTCACGAGCCCGTCACGCCTTTTCATGGCCAAACCTGAGGTTTCTGAACCGTCATTATCAGTCGACAGGACAGAGACTTTCTGGAGGGAACTTTATGAACACGACGCGATCGTGCAGGACACTCCAGTTTTGGAGAGATTTGAGGAATTCTGTTCACAACACCTGACAGATCCTCAGGCATGCCCCCCTGTTACCACGGAAGAAGTTACACGTGCTATTTCGAAAGCGCGCAATTTCGCTGCACCAGGAGTTGATGGTATTATTGCTTTCTGGTGGAAGTCATTCACAAGCGTGCACGGCCATCTTGCACGAAATTTTACTTCTTTTATCCGTGGAGAAATACCAATACCATCTTGGTTACCAGAGGGGCGTACAGTATTAATCCCCAAAAAAGGTGATTTAACCAACCCGAAGAACTACAGACCTATTACTTGTCTCAATACGCTGTATAAGATCTTCACCAGCGTATTAAACGAGCGGGTACTGAGCTCCATTGCCTCTGTTTGGTCAGACATCTACGAACAGAGGGGATCGAAGAGGGGCCAAGCAGGTTGCAAAGAAAACCTTATTATCGACCGGTCAGTCTGTCATGACGCGTCGTATTTCAAACGCAACCTGTCAATGGCTTGGGTGGACTACGCAAAAGCTTATGACACTACGTCACACGCTCTCATTTTAACATTATTGCGCATGTTACGAGTCCACCCGGAGATAGAGAGATGCATTGGGCAACTTATGCCCCTCTGGAAGACACAATTTGTTGTCCCAAGCGGATCAACTGCAGTGTCGACAGAGTGGATATATTTCAAGCGTGGGGTTTTCCAGGGAGATTCCCTAAGCCCGCTACTATTTTGCATCTCACTTCTTCCTCTATCGATCGAGCTTAGGCGCGGCAGTGGCTACATGGCGGGTCCCCCGTCGAAGCGTAAGCACAAAATTACCCATCTCTTTTACATGGATGATTTGAAGCTCTACGCCTCGAACGAGAGGAATCTGCAGACCGCCTTAGATACTGTTGCTGAGTACACTGCCGCGATAGGTATGCAATTCGGGTTGGAAAAATGCGCTGTTTTTCATATCTACAGAGGAAAAGGTTTAGACAACGGTGAAGACGTTCAATTGGTTGATGGGAGCATTATAAAACATCTTAATGCCGAAGGGTCTTACACATTTTTAGGCATCAGTGAGAGAGGTGTCCAAGATGTCACTCTTATTAAGCAGGCCCTTCGCAGCAAGTATATGGCACGACTTAGGCAGATATGGAGATCATGTCTGTCTGGCAAGAACAAAATCGCTGCCACAAACATGCTTGCTGTCCCATTAATTTCATACACTTTTGGTGTAATGAAATGGAATGTTGATGATCTTAAGGATCTCGACAGAAGAACCAGAAAGATCATGAACATCAACCGAAGTCTTCACCCGAAATCTTCTGTGCAGCGCATTTACCTCCCTCGTCAAAATGGGGGTCGGGGATTACTAAATTTGGAGTGCTTGCACGATCGACTCGTCCTGGTTACAGCTAACAGTATCCTCAGAAGTCAGGACCCACTATTAAAATTCGTTAGTGAGCACGAATTTAGTGGCAAAGGGGCGTTTCTTTACCAGGCAGCGCGAAGAGCAGCAACGAGATTTAACCTGGCAGACTTGAGTCCCGTCAGGGAAAACGCTGGAGTACAACTCTCTCGGGAGGAGTACAACAGAGTTACCGGTTCGGTGAAACGAGGCGAGACAGACATGTTGACAAAAGAACACATGAGTAAAAGTATGCACTCTGTGTTCTTCAAACATATTATAAGTCTAGAGTTGTCCACCGAACTCACGTTCTCGTTTCTTAAGTCTGCTGGTTTGAGATCGGAAACAGAAGGTTTTGTGTTTGCGTGTCAGGATGGTGTTATAAATACTTTGGCATACAGGGCCCGCATATTCCAAATAGCGGAGTCCACACTCTGTAGGTTGTGCCACCACCATTCTGAAACGATAATGCACATTCTGTCTGCTTGTCCATCTCTTGCAGCGTCGAGCTACGTGTCTCGACATAATGCTGCTCTCCGCGTGCTCTACTATCATCTTAGACATGC